>PVJX010004903.1:0-90008 GCA_004027295.1 Dolichotis patagonum
GTGAAGTTCTGAATGAGCAAAATCATTTTATATCATTTCAATTGCTTTCCTTGTCATAATAGACTAGGAAGATGGACCATGTATATTTGCATATAGATGAACTAAATAATTTCAGATACCTCTACGATTCTATTTTGATGACAGAGGTGCAAGTGAAGCATTTAGATTCTGAAAAATTTACCTCTGAGGATTTGAAACCCACTACTATAATGTTTTAACAGAACAGTGACTCTCAAGCCTGTGACACAATCACCTAACAACAGACCAATCAAACAGAAATGTACTGAAAAGCTAGATTGATGAGACTCCTAAACATAAACCTCAGTTTATTTTATTTACACAAAACAAATTTTTGTTGGGTAACAGATGCCTACGATGTTTATGTAGTAAAAATTTTGGTCTCAAATTACTACTGTTACCTGTTTTCAAGTACTGATTACAGTACTTACATAAGACAGAAGACAAAGATTAAACAAAATATAATATGGTAGTTCTATTAATAATGACAATCATAATTGATTATTGTTATTTAAAACATTGAGTATAGTGGAGATCTAGATGATTCACTCATGAAGAAAGTCAGAAATGAAATAGGCTATAAAAGAGATATTTTAGAAACCACAGTGTGCTTACAAATTTTTCAGTGTTAAACAGAAATTATCCAGCCTCTTTTTTGTCAAAGTGTGAATGAAAATATTTCATGGTAAAACATTTTATAAGATCTTCAAAATAAGACTTAATTTTATATTCCTTCACTAAGAATTTTGGTGTATAATATTAGAAAAAAGATAGAAATTTGAAGAAAGTCTGTAATTGGTCAATAACTAACAAAGAAGGTTGGAAAAATACATAAGTAAAATTTACAAAGAAAAGGGAACTATGGATTTCAGTTCTTCAGGGATATAGGTGAAGGATTCTTCATGGTATGGTGCCAGATTATTTTCAGTCTGAATTGTGATAATAGGGAAACTCGAGGTCTCGAAGGAGAGAAACATAGGTGGATATCTGTATGAAGGTGAAAATCTGTACACCTATTAAAAAGATTTTTGTGTTTCAAATTTGTTGAGAAAATAACTAATAAGTGTATCAGTTGCACAAAACTGTGGAAAATAGAAATATAAATAGATATGCACAAATTATTCATAATCAGATCATGAATAGGTAATGTTTATGTTATTAAGTATAATTTCTTCATCTTTTAAAATTTTTATCTATTTGTAAAATTGTAATCACAGGCATAGGTGTTTATGCTTGTGTGTGTGTGTGTGTATGCATACATGTATTAATGAAATGAGGAATTTCATGCATTACTAATAATTTGAAAATCACCAATTTCTTTTAAAATCATCTTTTTAAAAATGAGATTTGGAAGCACGTGTCAATTTCCTGAGAGGTCAAGATTCTAAAAGTTGAAAACAATTAATGTTTTTTGCTTCCTTCTCAGCTTACATCTCCCTGGTCGCCATGTCTGCCCTTCTACTTCTCTCTCCTTCCTCTTTCTTATCTTTCTTCTTCCCTAACTTCTTTTCCAAGCTCTTTTTTGTCTTCCTTCTTACTTTCATTTTCCTCCCTTCTTTTCCTCACTTTTCCTTTCCTTTCACGTTCCTTCTGTTTATCTCCTCCCCCTTGTCCTTTTCTTGCTTTCTATCTGCCATTCTACTAGGAAAACCATACATATAATATGGATAAATAGGGAGACAATCTGTGTATTACAATCATTCCAGATAAGACAGCTTACACTGGGAAGAACATAAGAAACAATGTATTGGCAATGACACACAGGGTGAACTGGAGGCAGACAGCTATAATGTGATGTTGCATAAGCTATAAATACAGGGAAGTTTTATCTTGGTTCTCCTTGGTCATATTCCTGCATAGATATTCTTTTGCATTTTTGCCTTCCTTATTTAACTTCATGATTGGAGTGAGTATAACTATACCTGAACATTAACATGTGAAATAAATGAAAATTAAAGGAAATAATAGTAAACACACAAAAGCCTGGCACTGTAAATGTGTCAGCTTCTTTTCTAACAAATGAAGAATATTATTTATTTTCTAGTTTGTTGTCAGACTCAGAACTGATTCAACTTATATTATCTATTGTTTTTCTTCCCTTACCTTTTTAAATATCATCTTTTTGAATCCCAGTAACCCTTCTTTCAACCTTATAAAGAAACCTGAAATCATCCAACAGAAAATGAACATGAAAAATGAAAACAAATATGAAGAAAATAGTATTTTCACTATATGTCAACAAATGCAAATAGAGTATGTCTGTTACCTATACTTTGTATTGCTAATTAATTCATTGTTATTAATTCCATTGGACCTAGTTTCTTAAGACTGATATATGATATTTATAAAATATTCTGTGTGACTACAAGCTTGTATGTGATTTTTTTATTTAGAGAAAAAATAGCAAAATAGAAAAATGGGTAGATATAATATAGAATTTTTTAAAAAGCAAGAACCACTACTTGATAAATTACATATTGTTATCTTAGAAGTAGTTGTTCAAGTTACAAAATCAAATCATAAAAAGTGGACAAACAATGATAGGACAAACCATTGTTTGGTAAACCAACAAAAACTTAGTAGTATGGTTATATATCTTGTACATTTAAACATACATACAGCTATATCCTTTAGAGTACTTTCTTTCCCTTTCATTATTATAATGTCTATTATACATTTTGGAACTTACTACTCTTTCAGTTTTTTATTGTTATTTTTGTACTAGAGAGACAATACAATGTTTACAAATGTAAGTGTGATTTATTTCACTTATGAAGGTAATCTGAAGTTGCCTCCATTTATCTATAAAAGCCTCAAGATCATCCTTTTTATACCTGAGTAATATTCTATTATATAAAAACACCACATCTTTTTATCCATTCTGTGGTTGATGGGCATTTGGATTCTTTCCAAGGTTTAGCTATTACAAATTGTGCTGCTATAAAAGTAAGTGCACATATATCGCTGTGACATGACCTTTTCATTTTTCTGCTAAAATACCAAAGGCAATTCTGGGCAACAAAGGTAAGGTAGGAGGCATATCAATTCCTGACTTAAAATTATACTACAAAGGCTCAGTGATAAAATCAGAATGGTACCGACAAAGATTTAGACCTGAGGATCAATGGAACAGATTAGAAGGTGCGAACACAAATACGAAGACACTCAGCCACCTTATATTTGAAAAAGGGACTAAACATATTCACTGGAAGAATAGCCTCTTTAATAAATGGTATTGGAAAACTGGCTCTCCACATGCAGAAGACTGAAACTATATCCATGTGTATCACCATGCACTAAAGTCAAAATGGATTAAACATCTAAATATTAAAACATAAACATTTAATCTACTGGAATACAAGGTAGGTAGGAGTCTTGGAGACATAGGGATAAGCAAAGAATTCATGAACAAAATGCAAACCACATGGTAAATACTTTAAAGAATCTACAACTGTGATTTCATCTTATTAAAAAGTTTTTGCACTTCAAAAGAAATCACCAACAAAGTGAAAAGAAAACCCAAAGAATGGGAAAGAATTTTATCCAACAGTTCCTCAGACAAAGGACTTATATCTAGAACATACAAAGAATTCAAAAACATAAAAATTCAAAGACCCTCTCCAAAAATGGCATCTGAGGTGAATACATATTTCTCACATGAAGATATACAAATGGCAAATAAAAGCATGAAGAAATGTTCACCATCACTGGTCATTTGAGAAACGCAAATTAAAACAGCATTGAGATTTCATCTCACTCTGGAAAGAATGACTGTCATCAAGAAATCAACCAATAACAAATGTTGGTGAGGCTGTGGGGAAAAAGGTTGGTGTACAGACTGGTGCAGTCATTGTGCAAATCAGTATGGAAATTTCTCCAAAAACTAGGATTGGATCTTCTCCTCCTGGGTATTTTTGCAGAAAAATTGCATGTGATTTTTAAAAGGTTAACAATTCATTACAATCTTAAATAAATTCATCTGTGCAAATTCCAAAACATAAATCTATCTTACCTTTGGTCAATAATTTGAATCCCTCTCCTTCTGTGTTCATAATTAATTATGAACATTGCAATGTGCATTTTCAGTTCCTTATCTTGTCAAACTCCCTTTAGCATTTATTTAGTTTGTATATTAATGCATATTTTCCATGCAAAAATAAATATTCTATTTTTATCAGAAAATACAAGTAGTCAGGAGAATAGGTAAGTTTTCACTGCCCATTTCTGCCTAGAGAATTGTTATATGGAAACATAAATAAATACTCTTTCTCTTAGATTATCTGTTAAATAGTGATTTATGTAGAATCGCTTTGCTGAAATGTGAGAGCTTCATTTGCATGCATAACTTTCTTTTTAACAGTCTTTCATTGTTTAATTTTTTCTCCTACATATTTGAGGTAGTCACATGATTGCAAAAGTCCCCTGGAAAACTTCTGTATTATCACTCCAATGCTTGTTTCTTTATTATAAATTTGCAGTTCTTTGAACATCTGTTTCTTTGAAAAGCTTTGTCTGAAAGAGTTTTAGCTAGTTTATTTAAAATCATCAAATGAGAATTGTCATTTGTTCGCTCACTTATTCAGAAAGATAGAGTCAAAACTTAGGCAAATGTATATGAGATGTCCAACAAAAATGCTTATATATTTCAAATATAAATATCTGTTTTTTTCCATTTTTATTGCTTTTTATATGAAGTGTGAATATTTCAAGGGTGTAAAATTACTTAAACTTGTTCTTCCTTAGAGTCAACTTTGTGTCACTAAAAAGTAAGGAACATAACTTATCTGGCTTCCATTTTTAATTATTTTTGTATAATTTTAAAAAATAAACATAATAAGACAGTTTCAAAACACAATTATAGGACATTAACAATAATTAATACATTGCATGTTGTTATCTTCATAGTAGTTATTCAGAGCACAAAATATAGGCATGAAAACTTGTCTAAACAATATAATACAAATCTTTCTATTTGACGAAATAAGAGAAACCAGCTATCTAACTATCTTGATTATCTAGGGGAAAGGATAGAAGGAAAAATAAAAAAACAATATATTTATATGGAAAAAGACTAAAATTCACCAACTTACTCCATTTTATAGTATTGGAATTTCCTGTGGTATATTGGGAAGAATAAGCTTTTTTTCTGCAAGCCTATTTTGCTGCACTCTCATAGTATTTCATGTTTACACCCACCCTATGTAAGTATGAGGAGGAATACAGACATTGCTCAATGCTCTCCCTGCCTCTCACTCTAGAACGGAGCTCTGGAATGTACTCCTTTTCACCCCAGGCTTCTAGTTTGAGTGTGAATACTGTTCACGAGCAGGCAGATCACAACCCAGATAATCCATATCAGAACTACTTGGTTTGGCTGTTTAAGTGTCAAAGAAAGACAATACATTAATGACTAAGTTTATTAGTACAACAAAGCTTAGTTTACTACAATAAAAGCACTAGGCCATGATTCCCTTGCTGACCTTAGGTGGTTAACCACTGCTCTAGCACACTGCCAATTATTAATGTCAAATAAGTGTATGAAGTGAGTGAAGAAATGGATGAATTCGTGATTTGTTCTGTAGGTAAAATTCTAAATGGGAAAAATGTGTAGTATTCTGTTTGCACTGGAATGAACCGTGTGCTATAATGTGTTTTATAATGTCCTATTCCAATGGATGTCGGTTTGCTGTTCTGGAATCCACAGACACATTGTAATCGCTAATGCTTGTATGACAGAGTTCTCCTCCCCAGACTCTGTTTTTTCTGTTGATCTGCTACTCATTTTCCATAAAGTACCATAATCTCTCCCTTGTCAACATGTTATGCTGGAAACGAATTTAACAATAATTAGTACATATTTTCTCTATGTTAGAGATGATGAAGCAGAAATAAATCAAATATATTTCCTCCTCCCCATTCCCTTTAAATTATATAAGTCAGGGAAAATTAGAATCAAGCATAAAGAATAGAAAAATGTAAATGTGTGTAAATGCACACCTGTAATTACATCTAATCTAGAGACAGAGGCAGTATGCAGATTCCAGAGCTGTGTGGACAATTTAGCAAGACATAGTGTCAATATAAAAAGGGCTGGGAGTGCAACGCAGTAACTGCTAAAGGAAAACTTCCAGGATGTGCGTGGAGTAAATCAGCAGCACCAAGGAAAGCAAGGGAGGAAGAGAAGGGCAGAAAGGAAATATAGAAAAAAGAAACACAGAGAGAGGGAGAGAAATAGTTTATTAATTAAGAAGTTTTCTTTTCCAAACATCAGCTAACAGTCTAGGGCTTCTTGCAGCTTAGTGATGCTTTTAAGAACTCAGATTCTTTGTATGTTTTATTTTGCCTTGCAGAGTTAAGACCTTTGCCCTCATGTTCACAAGATGGCTATTGAATATGTACGTGTCATACCTACACCCCAGAAAAGAGAAAAACAGAAAAAGCCTAGAGTATTTGCTTATTTTCACTCATGTCCCATGCGTGAGAATTGCATCATAAAGTCATTTCTAACTGAGAGGTGGATTGAAAATAGCAACAGCACGACACCAATTTCTATAATAGAGGATATCAGGGCGAAGTTTTAAATGGATACTGGGTGAATTTACCTGTAGCGTGTGTCACTTCCTACTACCTCTACACAATATCCTGCAAACCTGAATGCTTTATAACACTGCAATGGAGTTTACAGTTCCCAGCTGTGACTAATATTCAGCTGTGTGATAATGTTCATTTTGTTTATCTAGGACTCCATCTCTTTAACATCTTCAACGAAAGATGGCTTAGCATTGCCAACATTTTTCCTATTTATCAAATATTAATATATTTGTGCAAAATTTCCTCATGGGGAAACTGTAACCTATTTTATATCATTTGACATAAAAGAACAAATTGTATTTTCAAAATATTTTGAATTAAACTTCCCATTAATCTTATTCGAATATTATATTGACCTATTTGTTTTTCATTATGGATAAAAGGCTTTTAGTAGAGAACTACAGTAATTGAATGGTATAGTTAAAGAGATGAAATTATTTACATTCATTTTGCCGTAATGAAATTTCCATGCCTTCATATCTAAAAATTTACACCTGAATTTAAAAAATTTGTATAAATTCTATGTTTTGCAGATAGATTGCACTAGAACTGTCATTGAAGAATTTTCTGCTTCTTGGTAATTATTATTCTTAATAGTCAATATTTCCAAATAATGAGAAAACTAATGAAAAATAATGTCATTGCTCCTTTGAAAAAAATAGCATGCCTGGGATAAAACATATAATGATAAAGCCATATGAAAATTTTGTTTTAGGACTATGTCTTAGTGACTTTTCTAAAACATAATCCTAAAATATTTTGGTTTTTTTTCATTTTTCTGAGACAAAATAACCAATACACAAAGTTAAAGGGGAAAAAGCTCGTTGAGCTCACTTTGTATAGCCTTTAGTCCGTAAAAGACTGGCTCACAGACAGGGTGGCAGAGCAGAGGGAAGTGCAGAGCAGAAACAGTTCATGGTGAGCAGAAGGTAGCAAAGCAAGCAACAGGCCTTAGCAATTTCTTTCTGCTCTTTTATTCTCAATCTAGGCTACTGGGATTAGGTTGGTGCCAAACCCATCAGTAGACTGATTTAGTAACCACGCAACATAAATGAAAGCATGACACATTCTAGATCCAGTCACCTCCAGAAAAGCCCCACTTGTGAATGTATTAGGTTTTGAAGGGACATTGAGACACAAACTGTGCAGACCTGGACACCATCCTTGTGTGACTTGCAAAGGTACTTTAAGATTCCACTTCTATTGGTATGTCTGAATGATTTAATGTTTGAAAAGCACTTCTTTAGATGGAGAATTTAACATTAATGTAAAGTGTTCCTTTCAAGGAAATTATCAATGATGGATAAGACTTATTATTAAAATTTCTATCGCTATTTAAAATAAACCCACTTACCTGATAATGATGTTATATAGTCAATAGAAACAGAAACTTTTCAAATTATATTTTCTAACAGAATAATAGTGCTATTCATTATTCAATCTTTTGGGGGCCAGTGATTTAGGAGAGGTAAGCACCAGCCTGGCAAGTGCAAGGTTGTGAATTCAATTGCTTATACAAAAAAAAAAGCATTTTGATCTTTTGTAAACATGTAAACTTACAAATAATAAATGGATATATAAGATATATTTAGAGTCCACCCCATTTTAGTTGTAAAATTGAGTTCAAGTTCCTTCCTTTTGAAAATCTCACTTTAGGTTAAGTTTATAATTATAGAGTTTACCGATGACTTTCCAAATCATCCTTTTTTTCAGAATAAAAAAATAAATCAATTACGTTTCAGATTATTCCCTTCAAGGCTGAAGTCAACTTTGGTATTCTTAAGAGAGTGCATCTGGGAGTAAGATTTAATGAGCTCAAATTTACACTTTATATACTTTATAATTTACACTTTATAATTTCAAATCTCTTTTTTAATATTGAAACAATTTTAAGCAAATAAATAAATAAATAGAAAAGAAGTTTTTCTTCATAAAACTGAAAGCAAAAACAGAAACAGAAAAGTTTCATGAGTAATCGAGTGGATCTGTTTTTGTTTTATCAGCTTCCTCTTATGCTAGGATATTACAAAGTCATGGTAAAATTATCTAAACTATGAAAGTAACATCTATGAATTTCTAAAATTGTTATTTTTGAAAAGGAACACTTGATTGGGACTTCCCCCGCTAGAACATTAATGGGTTTTTGTTGCTGCCACAGGATCCCATGAGCATATACTGGCTGTGTCATCCTGTGGTCTCCATCTGTGATCTCTCGGTCTTTGCTTCTCTTAAATGACTCTGACACTTTTGAAGAGCACTCATAAGTTCTTTGTAGAATGTACCTTACCTAGCATCTGTGCAACATTTTCTCATGATTCGTTTACCTGTATACAGTCTTTATCCAAGATTATAGTATCAGTGATATGCCTTATTGCAATACACAGGATATATGTGTGTCTTATTACTGGTACTGTCCAGCTTCATTGATTGGATAATGTGACATGGCCAGAAATTCCAGGGCTGTGACTATTTTACCTTTGAATAATACGTTTTACCTATGAATAATACATAGCTTGATATTTTGAGACCATGAGAATGTCCTGTTTTACTCTTACCTGTTAGTTATAGCATTATTCAATAAGATTTGACTACAAGGAATATGACCATAGTGTTTTAATGATTATTATGTATTTTATTTCTGTCTTTCACTTTTATGAAGAAAAACTTCTTTTCTATTTATGTATTTATTTGCTTATTTATTCATTTATGGTTTTTAGATACATGGATTTATCTACTATCTTATGATCATTACCACTGTAGCATTATTTTTTGATAACATTTTCCAGTTTGGGTTACTGGAAAGTCTATCATGTTGGTGCCTGCGTTCTTTTGATATGTTCCTGTGTTTTTCTAACATTTTTATTCTATTGAAGAGAGCTTAAATATATATGCACAGATATTACCTAATGTATTCACAGATATTTCTACTTATTTCTTAATGTATCTGTCTATATTTTTTAAAACGGCAAATTCATTTCAATACCTTCATTAAATGCAATACTGTTAGAGTAAGCCCAGACTTTAGTCCTCCTTTATCATTCTCTCCTAGCGATGAAAAATCTGATTCTCAAGATCATATATTTACTTATGTGTTCTATTCTAGTATGTACTTCATAGAGTGTTAGAATAGTAATCTATACCTCAGTGAAAAACAATTTTACAAGCTCTTACCTCACATTTATACTTTGTCAGGTTAGTACAGTCAATTTTCATAATATGCCTCAAAATTATCACCAACTATTCACCAAGTGTGCAGGAATGTGAAAGGTTTTTGGTTGTTCTCTCCTTCTGATGTTTTAAAATATTGCACTATAATTTGAGGCCAAGAGTTTAGTGCAAATCTAATTGTGTTCTTACCTGTTACTCATTTTGATACAAGTGCAATTTCTTCCCATGTTTTCCAGTAGAAAGAGAAACAAAGCCTCAAGTATGTCATCATATGCTTTCTCTGCACATGCAAATTTAGCTATTAAGCTAGAGCATAAATGTGTTTGAAGAATATCTGTGGACAGATCAGTTGTGGTACACTCCTGTAATACCAGCACTTGGGAGGCTGAGGCAAGAAAATTGTGGCAAGTTCAAGGATAGTCTGAACTAACTACATGGTGAAATTCTGTCTCTAAAACACACACACACACAAAGAAAGAAAGAAAGAAAGAGAAAGAAAGAAAGAAAAGAAAAATGAATATCTGTGAACAACCATGCTCACTCTATGGAACAGTCTGGAGAAATAAATATATTTTTAGACCCTAAAGCAGAATGATATATAGCAGTACAAAATATTGCAACTAATATAATTGGGTGATAATAACATATTTTAAAATTTCAATGAATTAGCTTTCTAATATTAGATCTAGCTAATAAAATATGTTAATAATTTATTACAATTTTACAGTATAAATGAAAATGGAAGAAAAGACAACATTAAATTAAACTTCAGTGACTATATGTAAGTATATAATAATATTCATAAACATCAACATATTTTATTGAATTTTTGCTCATTATTTTTGGGAAAAATCAGTTACATTAGTTTTTGAAAAGAATATTTAGTAGTATTTTTGTAGGCAAAATAGAGATGAATAAAATTCCTCATTAGAATATTACCTATTACGCTGATGGGAAAGTCTGGTTTTCAAACCTGTTTGTGTTTAGAGAAAACAGAAATGCTTATACACACAGTGTGAAATAGAATAAAGTATAGTGGGAGAGATGTATAGCTTTTCAAATGCCTATTAAATAAGATGCAAATGAAGAGAAAATTACAATTTTTTTCTGATAGTAGTTTGCTGTACAGTTTTTGTACTTCAATTTGTTTTAGGCACAATTGTCAATTCTCTCTTAAAACTGGAAAGAAAAAAAAGAGGATGAATAACAAATCACTAATTCTGAGTTAAAAGTGATCCCAAACATCTTAAATACTGAAAAGAAATTGTTCAAATAATCTGACCCCAAATTTTAGTTCCAATCTATCATGTGCACAAAAATAATTACTTTTCTAAGCCCAAAATCACCTAAGATGTAATGTTCACTTACTGGACTTCTTTATATAAAATTCTTAGGGAAAATATTATTCAACTGAAAATATAAGATTATTTTTCTGGTGTGAAAAAAATACAAAGGGCAAAAAATGTATAATAGATTATGGAAAGTAGAAAGAAAATTTTCAAATGAGAAAGGGAACTAGTGGGGGAAGAAATAAAGAGAAAAAAGGAATGTGGAAATGAATCTTTTGTAAATAAAGAGGAGAAACAATGTTGAAGAGAGGAAAGGAAAATGGGTAAAAGACTGAAGACATATCATGTGCAGGTAAAAATTCCCTGACTAATGTGATCATTATCTAAATCTAAAATAAACCAAAAAGTTAATTTAAAAAACATCAAAAATAAAAAATATATTTCATGACTTAAAATTATATTAATCCTTATAATTTTCAATTTAAATAATCCCAAATCCTTATCTGTCTTGCCAATTCTCAAATATATAATATAAAATGTAATCTTAACATTCATTATAATTTATTTAAAATATTTATTGAATATTTATACTAAGATAGGCAGTTTTCTTGGAAAATTTCCCTCCTTGAGTGAGGAGTCCAGAGACATCCTTCCGAGGCAGTCTTCCATAACTACAGTAAAGAAGATTGCATGTGCAGAGGAAATGCTTTGGTGCCTGACGTCAGTTTGTCAGTAAACCATGAGTTTAGCACAGGTATGAGAGCCCACCAGCTTTAACAGCTGATTACAGTTGCTTATGGTTGGCTGACACCAGACACCCATGAGAGGCCAATCTTGTGAAGATAAAGGATTTTTGACAGAGGCTCAAATGATCAAAGCTAAGAGGAGGCTCACAGGAAGGCAGACTCTGAGGGCTGAAAGTGAGGAAATTCTTCAAAAGGAAAGAGAAACTAAGGAAGGGAAAGAGGGAAAGGAAGGAAGGGAAAAAGAAAAAAATTAAGTAAAAAAGGATAAATTGGAAACAAAGCTTTGTAAATAGGAAGGGGAATAAGGGTTGAAATACGGAAAGAGATTGGGAAAAAAAGATGAATCAAAATATATCATGTACAGGTACAAATTCCCTATGATGAATATGAGCTTTATGTATATCTATGCTGTACCAATAAACTTAATTAAAAAATAAAGGAAACTAATGAAGGCAATGTTTTTAAGTTGACAGTACAAACATCACACTTTCAATTTGTGCTGCTTTCATTTCATTAATCATAATTTAAAATAGTAATTGCTAATACTTATGTGGTATTTTCTCTGTAACAGAAACTAAGGGTTTTACAACTTACATGTACAGCAATCCTGTAGAAAATCACTAATATTCTTACTCTCTTAAAGGAAGGAGAAAAAGTATACAAAACCACTGAGTAATTTGCAAAGGTCACATAAATTGTGATTGCTGTATGAATCAAATCTAGGCAGTCTGTTTCTGATCTTAATCTTTCCCACGCTACTTTTCAAATACTTAATCAGATAAGACCGTGTTCATCACTTGTGGAGAGATGGCCTTAATTCAGTGCTGTTCCCACCATCAGGAGTGCTAAATAGGTGAGTTGGGTTGTGCTCAATAAGGTAAAGAATTTTTTTGACAGCTGCAAGCATTATTTTTTAGGAAAAGAAATCCCACAAGAATCTGTTCTTATGAGACAAACATCTACATACTAATGATAATCTTTTCACCTCTTTTTTCCCTTCCTCGTTTCCTTCCTCTGTCCTTCATTTCATTTTTTTTTGTTGTTGTCTTGCATTTGTATATATGCCTCATTTTTGCAACTAGTGATCTTTCGGATGCTCTGCAAATAATATTAATTGTCAGTGTTATATTCATTCATTCCACTTGTTGAATTGGATGTCTCTACAAAACCTTAGTGTGCTCATAAAATGTTTAAAATTCTAAATGTTTTACTGAGAAACTCTGAAAACCTCCCCCCAAAGAAATCTAAAAACTGCTTCAGTTTGAAAGGCAAAATTTCAAGTTTGTAGAGTTCTAAACTGATCTCAAATTGGTGGGTTCATTCCGCAAAATTTGCAATAATTTCTATTTTCTTTATTTATTTAAAGATCAATTCAAATTTATCTTTCTTCTGAGGCTTCTACACTTACCATTTCCCTAGTGTGTATATGTGTGTGTGTTACCACTTAAAATGGACACATTAAAACTCATCTAAGGATTAGCAAATATAACATGAGTATTCAAATGCCAGGTCAGTTTAGAGTTGTAATGTTTGGGATACTGAATTCCTAAATTTTAATTAACAGATGAACATATATTCTCTGCTTATGTTACCCATTTCTTTCTGCAATCAAGCTCTTCTTTCTTTGTCAATATTTTTTAAGGTAGAGGTCAAAGAAATTCCATAAAATGAATAATAACACAATTTTATATAACATTTACTTTTAAAGTCTTCTCTGTGTTTGTTGTAGATGACATATCGCCAGAAACTTTCCCACCTGATTGATTCTTCCCTGCATAGCTTCAGCAAAGACGTGGGGAAAAAGACCTTCTAACAGGGCTGAGACATTTGATCCACTCCAGCTATGCTCTGCCTCACCTCATGATTTAGAAAATCAATGGCATATCAGCTTAGTAGTCACTGATCCATGAGGTAATTGCATCGTCTAATATCTTCAACATAAAGCTTCTGAAATGGGTAAATCCAATGACCAGAGGGTAAAAAACATTTTTTTTCCAATCCTGTGACTAAATGGAGAAATAATCGTCTCCGTATTTCTGAAGGAAAATTATTTGCCTTAGAGATGAAAAAGCACTATCAAACACACTTCTGTCCTATTATTAATGTTCTCAATAGCTGCTTTTACTATGTTCCAGATTATAGTAACTGCAAAACCTGTGTGTAGGTTTCTAACCTAGTTAATTAAAAAGCACTGTAGATTTCAGTGTGGAGAACGGGAAACTTCATTTTGTTGTTAAATATAGGAGGGAATTATCCCCATTGCTTTTGTTATGCTGCTTTGAGATATCTTAACTAACTGGATTAGAATTTCTCTTCAGAACATCGACATAGCTTAAGTAAATACTAAACAAATTGAGTATTAACACACAGGGAGAAAGTAAGATTGATGATCTGACAAAACATTAATTAAAAGAAGGAACACTGCCAAGATTTTCTTGTATAATTCAATTCCACATAACTCAAAGGCAAAATTAATTTACTGTTTCTTATTTGACAACAAAGAAAGGGCCTTGTATTGATTATTTTTTTTAAAATGTGTGCACATATGACATGTTAAAGCTCTATAATCGGAAACACAGTGGCTTACCCTCTGAGGTTTGCATTTAAATTCCAGAACTCCACAGAGACAGGACAGCATTTCTTTGAAATGAAATGAGTCTGCACTTGTAGGTTGCTAGGCATATTACGACATCAAATGCCAATTTCCGTATTAATTAAAAGAAATAATGCTAAAACACTTGGCAATTTTTGCTTTGAGCACTTGCCAGTTTGTACAGACCATCGTATGCTGAATATTTTATATAGAAGTGATTTATTATAAAATTTGCCAGTGATGGCTAAAACTGTTCCTAGCTTGCCAAAATGTCAGTATCTTTGAGGAGTGAATGGATATTTACTGTGGAGCACTTATCATTTTAATTCTAAAGAGCCTCTTTAAATTTCTTTTATACCATTTTCATTTCAAAAATGTTATTTCCAAATAATGTTGTTTTCTGATCCAGCAATAATGGATTGAAATATATTTCATTGTTTTTTTTTTGACATGGCAAAGTAAGGTGAATTTTTATTTTAAATGTGTAATTATATTTCTAGGCTTAAACTTATAAGAATGAATGCTTGTTATCCTTCTAAATATAGTAAAAAAGAGACTGATAGCAACAAATGCCTTTCTTAACAATAATTGATTTTGATATACTGGTTATATGGCTTTGTCATAGCTTAGAAAATATAACATTAAGGCTAAAATTTGAACCTTAAACTTTTGACACAGGGAGTATGATTTCTAGAAAGGGAATATTAGAATACAGAAAGGATTTTGAGAACATAGTTCAGTTGGCTTTCCAAGAAAATCAGAAGTGTAAGTGTAGATGCAGTCACATCATTAGAACAGTGAAACAAAGTGAAAATAGTAGTGAAGCAAGGCAGAAGGTATTGTACCAAGCTACTTCTACCACTTGGAACCACATTCAAATTATTGTTCGCACTTGAGTGATGTCTTCTGAAAAGCTAAAGAATTATGGGCTAGAGAGTATTCCATGGTGAGGCAGAAAAGTTAGGAAAAAAGAAGTGTCTGCCACATTTCCTGGTCCAAGCAAAAATGTTAATTTGTTCTGAAAGTTAATGCCAAAAAACTCAGTTCTTTCTCATAGCTGTAGCTTTTAATCCGGCCCTAGGAAGTCGCAAGCCTCTGTGGTCAGTGGACGTAACTCAGTGGAGGGTGCACCCTGTCAGAGCTATGCAAAGTCGATCATTAGATCAGTTACTAGACCAGAACTATGACCAGCGCTCCCTGCAGCAGATTAGGCCAAAAGAATCTAAAGCGGCATACAAGTATTTGAAAGAGAATATTCTTCTTTATTCACATTCGAACTCAATTTTACAATTGAGTTGGTTCTTTAACCTGTAACTTTTTCAAAAATCATAGCACAGAGGCAAGATGATAGGGTAGGCAAAGCTCCCTGAGGGCATAAGCAGGGCCTGTTAACTACATGATCCTAGGGCATGAGCCCAAAACTTCCCAAACCCTCTTCTACGGACCTCTCCTCATTTGTAGCGATGCATGAAACAAATATAGAGACTGACCCCACCACAAAGAGTTCACTGTTGGGCTTCTTCACAGCAGCCTGCCCCATGTCCTCCAGGGTGTGCATTTATTTTTATTTTTCCTCTCTTTTGTGTGGTCCAAGTTTGCTCTGCTGAGCAAGTTATACCCCTACTCTCCACCTACACATTTTCAAATAAACTTTATTATCATTTCTTGGCTTGTTTCATTCAATTCTTTGTTCCTGCTGAGAAGGAACTGGAAACTAAGATGCAAACACCACAAAAACCAGTAACTTTATTCGGTGTCTAGAAGGGGGCTACCCAATAATAGAATCAGCTCTCTATGACCAGAATTCTAAATAAACACCCCAGTCAACTAATATTTACCTTGTCAGACAGCTCCATGCCTAACAAGATATTTCTGGTCACCTGCCATTTGAAGATTGAAATAATACTAGATTTGATAACAGCTAATGGTACAGAGAATTTAAAATTACTTTGAAATTCTATATAAGGAAAAATTCATTACTTTTAGTGCAAATATTTCCTTTATCGTGTAGTAAAAACAGTTTTTCATCAAAATGTACATATGTATACTTTTATGTATATTAGATATAAGGCTTCTGTGAATAAGAAATAATAACTTTAAGAACCAAAATACAGTTTACATTTAAAGATAATTGTCATTTTTTGCAAGACAAATGAAAATTTATGGTAAGAGAATATATAATATATGACAAATATATTTGCTTCTTTGATTTTATCTTATTCAGTAACTAAATACCTACAAAAACTTCACAAATGTCATTGCTTATAAATTACATACCTATCATTCACATTCTTATTGTTTTATTCATTTCAACTTCTAGTTCTTATGCTGCTCATCAAATTTCTCAATTGTGATTATAAATATGTAGTTTAATTTATATACATATATTTATAGAGAAAATATATTTCATGAAATATGTATAAAATAGGAATTGTAATTGAATGCCCTTCCTCTTTGTCATTTAAACAAAAAGTTAAAAACTAAATGCAACCAAATAGAATTCAGAAAACAATATGAAGATTTCCACTCCTTTTGAATCCTCTCACTGGGCTACAAATTTTTCATCTAATCACATTTTCTGAAAACTTATAGATGGCCAGTTTTTACTTCTTAAAATAAATATTTGTTGGACTTTTGGATTTCCACTAAATAATTTCAAAGATGAAGTCATGAATAATTAGTCACACTTTTGAAGCAAAAATACTTGTTTGGTATCTTACTGTTAGTGTACATAAATTCTAAAATCAAGGAAAATAGTTTACATGTTGAATATGAAGAACCCATGAGTTAGATGAATTAGAATTATTCAAATAGGCAGATAGAGTGCATCCAAGATGAAGACTGCATATTAGATTTCTGTAAGAAAGCACAAGTAAATGCCGTTCTGGATGTTTCCTGATGTTGCTAGTTCATTTGTATTTCAGGAAGATGTTAAAGGAAAGAGAAGCCATAATTACACTTGCATGCTGTCTTAGTTACTTTCACTTTGCTGAAACATAAAACATAACACTCCCAACTTAACTGAATAGAGGTTTATTTGGGTTCATGATTCAATCCATAGCCAACTGGCTCCAGGTGAGAATAGCATAGCAGAAGGGGCAGGTAGCTGGGAAGGGATGAACTGGGGAAGAAGTTAAACCCTTCCATTCCCCATCCCTGGTGACCTACCTCCTCTGAACAGGCTCCACCTCCGGCATCACATTTATCTATAAATGCATCAGTGCACACTGATCACCCTCATGATTCAATCATCTTTCAGAAACCCTGTGTGTGACTGCATGAGGTTTCTGGGGGAAATCCAGATACAAGCAATAATACACATATTTGAATACCCTAATCATGTAAGCAAAGTCTACAGAAGTAGTTTGTTTAAACTCTAGGAATAATATTAAATCTAATAAGATAGCTACATTTAATTTCCAATAACATTTTGAATGCTTTGAGTCTTTATTTCCTGAGAGAATCTTTCAAAGTTCAAGTTCATAAACTTTTAAATATATTTGATCACTAAAATAAAATTAAGACTAATAAATTTATATTCATTAACTGCTTTTGGTTTTATATAATATAGTCTCTCTCTATATATATATTTTCATTGTACTTTTCAAATTTGCTTCAATTTATTGAACATTTTACAAAATACACTAATAGACTATGAAGAAAATTAATAAAATGGCAATTTTCTTTTTTTGGCGTGGAGTCAGGAGGAACCCTTATCCTCCTGATGTGAGGAAAAGAACTGCTCAACCACTATATCACTTTTATTTATGTACTGGGAAAGATGATGTCAATTTCAGCCCCTCTGCCTAGCAACCCACTGACTGCCAGCCTGGGCCCCTTGCCTTCTCAGTGCTGGAACAACTTGTTTACATAGCTTGTTTGGGGCTCTCTGTGTTTTCTGGGCTGGCCTTGCTTTAGCCCCACACCTGATCAATCCCCAGCTTCAACGGCTCCCTACAAAAACCTACTTTTAGTGTGGTGTGAGCCTGTAATCCCAGCATTCAGGAGGCTGAGGCAGGAGGATTGCTGTGAGTTCAAGGTCAGCCTATACCATATAGCAAGAACTTGCCTCAAAAAGAAAAACTAATTTTAAGAATAAAATTTTTACACACTTAATACATATGATTTTTGTCAATGATAGATCACTAAAGGTGCTTTGCAGGAAAGCCTTTTTCTGGTAGGCACTGGGAGGGAGGTGCCAAGCCTGAACAGGAGCTCAGGGTTCGGGTGGGTGGTGCTTTCTTGGCATCCACTGGTGATCAGGGTCTCCATGCTGCCCAAAATGGCCTCATATCTGTCTCCCTCTCTGCCTCCACGGCTGCCTGGGACCTGTCCCACACCACAGAGCCTCACTGCGTGATCACCACTGACCTTGTGGCACCGTGTCACCATTTTGGCCTTGCTTGACCCTGAGGCATTGCTGGTTCCCGGATTCTGGCAATTTTCATTATTTATAGAACCAAAGATTTCAAATTAGGCTTTTCAAAAGTAGGAATGATTAAAACAAAACATTTATTTTTGCTTTCTTTTCCAGTTTAATAAAGTTTTATTTAAAGCTGAAGGTTTCATATTACTTCTTTGTAAACATAAAAGAAAAAATATATAGGTTGGTTCATGATAAATGGTTAGACAGTTATCAAATGTTTATTTTCGGGAACTAAAGATGGTGGACCGATAAGAAGCAGGACATGGAGCCTCCCTGAGAGAGACAGCTCAGATGCCAGAATAAAACATCCTGGAGAGGTCTGGACAGAGGGAGATGGATTCTCTTGACCCCAGAAGAAACTGGAGGGAAAAGAGCTGGTCAAACATGCAGTCCCGGCGCTACCATTAGAGAAGCTAAGATTAGTGGTTGTGGCCCTCTTGCCCAGAAGCCTGAATTCGCCCAGCTGCCACTGGCCTCAGGCGCCCCTCACAAGGAGCTGAGCTGCCCTGCTCTCAACTCACCCAGAGCCACCACAAAATCACGCCACTGCCACGCTGAAGTTGCCAAGGTGAGCCTAACAGAGAATGGAGCCAGCAAGGTACCTGCATTAACCTGCAGTGAGTCCTGGGAATAAGACCCTCCAATGGGAAAGGGGTAACCAACAGGACGACATGTTGGAGTCAGGCAGGATGGCCTGAAATGAGAACTGCAGTGACTTCAGTTCGTTGTTCCTCTCCCAGAGCAGATTGGTGGGATCTGCTTGGCCTGGGTCACACCCCTGACCAGGACCCAATAAGTCATTCTGAGCCAATTCCCTATGCGCAGCACACACTAATGCAGTGAAGGCCCTGAAGATTGACTGGCCCAGAGGGGAAGAGCCAGCATACATTGCCTCTGCCTGCACCTCAGTAACCAACAGCAAACTGGAGAGGGAAGAAACCCCTAGCCAGAGCACTTCAGAGGAGCTGTAACCAACAAGGAAAGGAGCTGGGAACTACACTATACACCTGTATGAAAGAAACCAAAAACATGACAAGAGAAAGAAATAAGAAAAAGCCCCTGGGCCCCAACTCTGAGAATATTGATCCAGGAGAGGTAAATACAAAAGAGATTGAACAGCAAACACACAACATCAAACATGGCATCAATGGACATAAAGAGATGTCTCTGAGACCTCGTAGATGAGCTCAAAACTGAAATATTAATTCAAGTAAAGCAAGATATAAGTAGATTAATGAAAGAAATGCTAAGCACCTCTCAAGAAGACACAGAAGGAAGAGTGGAGGAACACAAAAAAGGAGAGAAATGGTCGATGAAGAATATGAAGAAAACCTAGAATACATAAAGCAGATTCAAAGAGATTACCAGGAAATTAAATATTCCATTGAAAGCTGGCAATACTGCTTGAAAGAAACTAAGGATAGACTGTCAAAGCTTGAAGACAGTCTTGCAATGTGTGATCATGAAAGGAAAGATATCTTAAAAATAACAGGGACACAGACAGTAACAATTACAAAGGCTAGAAGATGACAAGAGAATCTATAACCTAAGAATAAAAAATGTGAGTGAAAAAGCAGGAGTCAAAATAAGGAATTACAAAGACTACTCATAGAAATAATTAAGGTAAACTTCCCAAGCATATGAAAAGGACATAATGATATTCAGATTTATGAGGTATACAGAACTCCAGCCACCTACAACCAAAACAAAGCTACACCAAGACATATAATAATCAAGAGCCCAGAAATTCAATATAAGAACAGGATATTAAAAGCTATCAGAGAAAAGAAACAGATCAACTATAAAGGAAAACCCACCAAAATCATGGCAGACTTCTTGACACAGACCATCAAATCAAGAAGAGCTTGGAATGAAGTAATGCAAACCCTGAAAGAAAATAACCTCCAGCCCAGATTGATGTACCCTGCAAAACTGTCTCTAGAAATTAATGGAGAAACAAGATGCTTCCATGACAAAGAGGAACTGTGGTAATTGGTGACCACCTTCCAACTCGACAGAGAATACTGAAGGACATTCTAGAGAGAGAGAAAAGAAATATACCAGGATTTCAGGAATAGTAGCAGAGAGGCCTCAATGAATGGGGCATACAGTGGAATGAAAGACGAAAGAAGACTACCAGTAGCAGAAAAATAGCATAGCAGAAATGAGGCAGAGAAGATTGGCTATAATGTCTAACATAGATAGATGGCCTTGATACACTAAAAACAAAACAAAGCAAAACAAAACAAAACAAAACAAAACAAAACTCAGGCAGAGTAGAACAGGAGGTAGCACCCACCAAGGTGCTCTGTATAGGAAATATAATTAACCTGAAAAATGGTTAATGGATCAAAAAATCAAATAGGAGAAAGCAACACTCTATGTGACAGGGAACCAGAGAGAAATAAGGGCAACTCAACCAGCACCTCCAGATAGGTTGGAAAGACAGTATACTTATGTGCAGTAGAGAACTACTCAGCTATAATGAAGGAAAACCTTGAGGCTTTAGTAAGTAAAGGAATACAACTCGAGATCAAGTTTAGCAGTGAGAAGGTTCAGAACCACTTAGGTAAATAGCAGGTTGCTCTCCCAATGTAAAAACTGAGGGGTTTTGTGGGACCCAAAATGCACAGCACGCTGTGGGAGTTATAGGGTTGGAATCGTCTAAAAAACAAGGCAGAGGATATTGTTAATAGGGTAATAGGATTTAAAATCTACATTACTCACATCACTCGGTTTAGATGGATTGTATTCTGTTTCAGTCTGTCTACTTGTACTAGATTTGAGGGCACAGACAGTTATCCTGAAAATAGCAGGATATAGTACAGTAATCATCCTTAATTTCCTATTAATGTAATCTGATGCCCTGTTTAACTTACACTGTTTTATCATGACTGATCTTAATTGAATCTTGTTTGTTACATTGCTGTTTTGTGTTGACAGATTATAGTCAAATCATTGATAGTATCAAGTCTGAGAGTATAGGCAACTACACTGAAGAGGACAGGATTCACTAGGATACCCACTCTGGTTTGATTATTACTTGCTTTTGAAGTTTTATACTATGTACAATGCTTTCATTTTATTAATATTGTTATATACTGCTATATTCAATTATACTACACCTGATGATATGGACAATTCTATTGAAGATAACAAGAGACAACACAATAAACATTTTAGATCACCTTGTACTGTGGTTTTATATGACTTTTTCATTTCATGTTTTTTATAAGAATTTGTTTTGTTTAATAAAAAAAAGAATTTTTTTTGTTTTGTCTTGATATGTTTTGTTTTTCCCGCTGATACAGAAAAGATAGAAATACATGCAGAGACTCATGCATTCATAGAATGTATAAACAGTTTATAAGAACTGATTATATAATACACGGTGAAATGAACAACTCCTTTGAAGAAAAAGAGACACTAAGGTACCCAGTGCTGATTCTGTAGCATCATGAAGTGAAGTACAGCAATACTCTTATTTTTTGTTGAGAGTGATTTTAACCTGTTTTGTTTAAGTTCAACGTACATGAAGGTATGAACAGCTATTTTGAAAAGAATGAGAAGCACTATGACAGCCATCACTGGCTTCCCTATTGTCTGGTCTTGAAGACCTAAAACGCCTTCCTCATCCTGTTCAGATCAGTTCTATACTATGTTGTTTTGTGTGAATTCTCTGTATGTGAAGGTATGGACAACTACTTGGAAGAAAACAATAAGATGTCTGATTGTCCTGCTTTGAAATTTATGTCTCTTACATTGCTTTCATGTGTTCTATTTGGTTGTTTAATTTTATGCTCTTTAAAATAAAAAAATTAAAAATAAAAAATGTTTTATTTTCAATATGCTGAACAGTTTAGCAAGAACCATTGATACTGCTCAAATGAATCACACTATTGATTTAATTAGAAAACATAGTTAGTTAATACAAGAGAAAAGAGGATATTTTAACTTGAGTAGTATCTGACAATGAACAAAACCTTATTTTTAGACACATCACTATTTTTTAGACATATCACTATTGCACTGACAGTAATGACAAAAGATTTGGTAACAAATTTTCTAAATTTGGGAATGCCATTTAGAGGTTACAGGTTTATTTGCTTTTCATAAAAAGAATATAAACAAATGAAATGTATTTTTGGTTATGTCATACATCTGAAATTGCAAGCATTCAAAATACGCTAAGAAGCTAGAATTATAGCTCATTTTGGAAGGTTTATAGTGCTTAAGGGTAAAAAATGTACCTTAACTCACAGCTAACATGAGATTTGCAATGCACTGTAAGTTAACAAGGAAAACAGAAACATGAGCCTTAGGGTAATGCTATTTGTTAGACGAAAGGAATGTACATAATAATTCAAGAAAAGGATTCTAAAGAAGGATTTTAAAATTACATGGCAAGTATATGTAAGGGAAAATTATAATTTACAATAATGTTAACACTTTGTGAAAAATTTTTCATCAGTTTTGACAGTTACTGTAAGAGTATATATAGAACGAAAATGTTCACCATTTAAATGATGTGTCTTCTCTTCAATTTATTTTGAAAGAGCTTGAAATTACTTGAGAATTTCCTACTGGCTTTATAATTTCTTACAACTAAAATATAACTATTGGGTATTTGATCTTAAAAACAGTTCTTATTAGTTGGGCAATGAATCCTGTACGATCAGTATTACAGACAATGACAGTTAATGTTTTGCTATGCATGTGGCATTTTGAATTTTCTTTCAAAACTTGATGACCTTTTTGAAGATCTGTTTAGTCCATCAAATTTCCCTAAAGATTGTTCACTGGTTTTGCCTGGCAATTTCAGATACAATGCACAGATATATCAAAATTTTTAGAAATTGAAATTTGTGTGAGAAAATATTCTATTTCTTGATATTAATTTTATCCATGAGTCTGTCCAAATTCAATCTTTCAGCAACACTTTGCCTGATACTAATGACAGAATAAAATATGTCCAATTTACTCTTTTAGAAGCTCATTTAATAAACTACTTAATGGGTGCATATCATTTTTCTACTGATGAACATCTGTTAAAATATGGATTGAATGTAAACTTTCACATCATGAAGCCATGTTATCACTGATGAACATGTTGAATGGAGTTAAGCAAAAGCATCTGTAAATAAAGTTGCCAAATTGCTTACAGTATATATACTCAGATACCAAAATGCACCAAATAGAAAGGGACAATGCACCCTTTATTTACTTACCCTGGTTCAGGAGGGTGATAACAGATTCAGTCCTGACTCAGATGGCCCTAAGGCAGGAAAGGCGTGGTGGCAAGGCCTGCCTCAGAAAACTGCCCATGTCGTGATGGTCAGGGAGCAGAGAGTGAAAGAAGGAGCCAGGGAAAAACACTTTCCTTCTAGGTCTCCCCCCTCATGACCTGTCACTTCCAAAATGCACATCAAACAGTTGAAATCAGGAAAAGAGGAAGTGGTGAATGAACGCAGTGCCCTCATCATCTGGCCATCTCCAACGTGCCATCTTTGAACCCAGAAGCCTTTGGGGGACAATCTGGACATCATTCCCTCCTGAGCATCCAGCGCCAGCATTTTAACTTTCACTTCACATTAAATATTATCTTCTGTTTCACTGTTTATGTTTTATTTTTATATGTTTGTAGTGCATAGTGATTACACTCCTTGTGGGGAATTTGTACATGTTCCTAACATATTTTGTGTGCATATCTTATCTCTGCTGGGAGATAAAATAGATACAACTTTTGAAAGCATAACCATAGGCAAAGGCTTTCTGAACATAACCCAAATAGCACAAGGCATAGTTTCAAGAATCATCAAATGGTATCATTTCAAATTACAAACCTTCTGCACACTGAAGTAAACAACCAACAGAGGGTAGAGACAAACTGCACACCGGAAAAAAAATTTTGGTCAGCTTTTCCTCAGACAAAGGACTAACATCCAGGATACATAGCAAACTCTACAAATTAAACCCTTCTAAAATAAAAACCAGGATAAAAATAATGGGCAACTGAAATGAATAGACACTTCTCAGAAGTAAAAGCAGCTAATAAGTACATGAAAAAATATTTGACATCACTGCCATGAAATAAATGCTGGTTGGAACAACATTGACATTCCATTTTATTGTGCAAAGAATGCTATCTTCAAGAAATAAAATAATAAAAATATCTAGTAAGGCTTCAGTGGAAAAGTTACCCTTCTGCATTGTGGGTGGAAATGTAAGCTAGTACAACCAGTATGGAAATCTCTAGGGAGATTCCTTAAAATATAAAGCTAAAAATTATATTTTATTCAGTTAAACTCCGCTAAGTATTTTGAAAAATCATAAGGAAAATATACAGTGGTATATACATACCCATTTGTAGAGCAGAACAATCCATAATAGCTAAGTCTATGAAATGGTCTATATGTGCACTGAAAAATGAACAGATAAAGAAAATGTGTTATTTACACACTATGAAGTACTATTTTGTAATAGAGGATAAATCTGAGTCATTTGCAGGAAATTGGATGTAGTTCGAGACCATATTATTGAGTACAATAAATCAGATGCACAACTTTAGATATCATATGGTTTCTCTTATGTGGGAAGCTCAAAAAGTAAATAAAATATAGATAATAAAAAATAAGGAGGTAGAGCATTTTCAAGTGGACAGAGAATCAAGAAAAGACCGGCTAAAAATAAATATTAGAGAATTGTAATTAATTCCACCAAAACACTTCAAAACGTATTTCTTTTATTCAAAGAGTTGATTTCCAATTCATATTTGTAAATATTTTAGAGTTCATTTTCTTCCTTTTCTAACAACAGAAATTGAATTGTCATATCTCTTGGAGATTATGCTCTCAACATTGAATGTTACACTGTTCTCAGTTACTTACCAAATGCAGTCTTTTGCATGGGAGATACCCTTCATCTGTGAAGTAGGCAATGTACAAGATAATGTAAAAATTACCCCAAGGAAGAAAGCTAAAAATGACCGCTATTGGCCTCAATAGTGTTATATCTGAATATTTTTAAGTCTTGGCAATTATTCTTCTAAATTAATTTTGAATCCTTAAACTCTGAAGTTTGTATGCCCAAGCCCAAATGTCACTAAAATAGATCTAACATATGTAGATGGCAAGAAAAAATTAGCATCAGACATAACATTTTCTGTTTCTTGTAGGCATAGAATGAGTCATTAAATTAGCAGATAATTGTGTGCTTTCTTACAGGAATGAATATAAAATAACCATACTCTGTTGAAACTGGAATGAATGCAGGAAAAAATTTGTTCAATTTAATGTTAGGCAAGGCGAACTTTTAATTAGATATATTCCATTGACTTTTCCCTATCACATTCTATGTTAAAATCTTAATATAATTTCCAGTTTACATGCGGTTCTTCATGGTAGTTGATAACAGTTACATAGACGTACTTTGCTTTGTTTGCTATATAAATCCAAAGAGGTGCATTGGATGTCCTTACACGTTTGAAAAGAGCACACAGGCATACTACTTCTATTTCTCTCTTGTACAATAGTTCTTGTATTAGCCACTTTCTCTTTGCTGGGACAAAATACTCAACACGCACAACTTAAAGAAGAGGCTAATTTTGGCTGACACTGTAATGGGTTTATTTCATGTTTAGCTCCCTTCAGGGTAAAAACAGCAGGGCAGAAAGCTTTGTAGAGGAAAGCAGTTACTGCATGACGGCCAGGAGCAGAGAAAGAAGGGTTGTGTTTGGAATAGAAGAGACCCTTCTAGTCATGCCCTAAAGACTTGCTTCTTTTGATCAAACACAAATCTCAGAAAATGAGGTATCTGGGGAATATTTTAGATCTAAACTGTAAGAGTTTTCTTCTAATATGAGCTAAGTGGGGAGGCTTTAAAAATGTACATTTGAGATCCTTTATGAGGAGCAAAACTGACTGGTGACCCAAGCCACTGGAGGAAACACAATATTTGTGTAGAGGTCAGGGCATCACTGATCTCAATGTGTGTAATAATGAAAGTCGATTGTTTTGATAAGGGTCCTGTAGACCAGCAACTTTAGCTCAAATGTCCATCCTCATCTTGAAAAATTAGAATTGCTGCTCATAAGTGGAATTACCTTCCCTTCTTTTGTATGCACACTTGCTCCTTCTTTTAAAATTGATCTTCCCAGGATGCTTCCATTAAGGTAATTCAGCAGTATTACATTCCTGTATAGCAAATCCAATTACCTTCTTGAATTACATTATGAATAAGTATACCTCAATTCCTGGAAAATCTATGGAAATTTTATGCTGAATTTAAGAATACCTAAATCTTCAGCATAGTAAATATTCTGTATTCTCCTTCCATGCCTAAATGTGATGCACTTTTTCCATTGTCCCTGGTTTCTTTCTAGTCTACCACCTGAGTGTTTTAATATACCTCATCAACTATTATTTATTAAGTGTCTATCTTTTATGGTACTCTGCTTGATTATAGGGCTAGAAAGACTAATAAGGTATGACATTACTAATTGATTAGTGGATTAGAAAAGCATATGAAATATTTGCTTTTAAAAAATCAAGTGCTACTGTAAAGGTCTATACAGAGTGATGATACGCAGATGTAAAAGAGGTAGTAGAATTGTATCTTGGAATTTTACTAAATAACCATAACTTAGAACAAAATAGAAAACAGTTGTTTGCTTTGTGGAGTAGCATTTTAAAAGTGTCTTTCATTTCTAAAATGTTACCTTTTAATAACTTGGCAGACTTTTTTTAAATTAAAGTATTATTAATTTCACACATTTCACACAAATTTCATTTTCATAAGTAAAAAAATCTTTATATATATTTAGTATTTTATAGTCATTCAGATACAAATAATTTATAATGCCTACTTTGGTGGCTTTTCTAATGCACATTATTGAAAATTTTATTGAAAACAGAAAGTTTTTCTACTAGTATGTTGTTACTTTTCTGTTGACTAATTGCTTCATTGTGAAAGATAATTGGTACTGTTGTTCACTTTAAAACTTTAAAAAATATTACTCTTTGGTGAGTATTGTTAATGTTCAATCATTAACATTATTGAAAATAATGTAAATTTTATAACCACTAGGTTACAATTGTTCTATATTTGCAAATCTAAATAGTTAGTTAAGTTTTCTATTTTCTTAGAGTATAAATGGGTCCTTAATTTATGAGCTACTGAAGAGATTTAACTCTCTAACAGGATTTGGAAATTTTGATTTCTTCTCATTTATAAATTGTTTCTGGATGTACAGATTTCAAAAGAATCTGCCAGAGACTGA
This sequence comes from Dolichotis patagonum, assembly GCA_004027295.1. NCBI lineage: Eukaryota > Metazoa > Chordata > Mammalia > Rodentia > Caviidae > Dolichotis > Dolichotis patagonum. The sequence goes on from PVJX010004903.1 coordinate 28,109, forward strand.
GGTGTCAGTGATGGAGCACCTATCTGACAGACATGAAGTCCTGAATTCAATTTCCAATACCAAAAATAAATAAATAAATAATTTTTTTAAAACTTCCAAGAATTCTAGAATTGTTAAGATACCTTGTACATTTCCCTTATGTTATTAACCAATCACCTTCTTTTAATAATTCTTCTTGTTTTATAATGTTTTAACATTTATATGATCATACCAAATCTTCCATGTTTAGTACTTGCATAGTAGGCCATAGCATGTAAATTGTTTTGAAAAACATCAAATATTTTTGGATAAATGTAAATTAAAATTTATAAAAACTCCTCAGTGATTTCTAACTGTTCAGTGAAATTATTAAGGACATAAATAAATTAAGGTATAGGCTACATTCATGGATTGTCAGATTCTGTATTACAAAAATGTCGATTTTCATGAATCAATATATTAATATGTAACAAGTCAGTTTAATATAATCTCATTGTAAATTCTAAGTTTTCTATTACTCAAAAATAAATTATCTGATTCCAAACTCTATAGTGTCATGTAACAATTCTGAAAGTCAAGAAACTCATTACGAAAATTAACAAAGTTAAGGAATTTATTCAACCACATAGTAAGACATAGAATTATAATAATTAGAAGAGTGAGTCATTTACTTAATCCATTTAACCAAATGGAAATGTGTCAATATTCTACAAATTACACCATTTTAACTTGACTGGTATAAGTCATTAAAGCTATTCGCATCACTTTTTCTAAACGTTTGCACCATGTGTTCTTTACAAATAAGAATATGTTTAGTTTAGTAGCATCACTTAACTATTTTAATAATGTTCTTCAGACTTTTTACAAAACTATATACAGTGTTTTCTACTTCAGCAGACCTTCTTCCTAGGAAGTAAAAATGCTAACAAATCCAAAACTTAAAAACAAATGAGCAATCTAACAAATATATCAATAATATATCACAAAAATGAATATACCTTGAGGAGTATAATGGTTCTGCATCAAAGAAACTATTAGTATAATTCCCAGTTGTTGTGGAAAATGCCATGAAAGCATCAGGGTGTGTCTTATGGAAAGTTTGGTAAAATTTAGTAGCCATTAATGTTAAAAAATATAATAGAGAAATGTAAATGCAATTTTTCAACCTAGACAGGAGTATTTCTCACACCCCTGGAGTTGGAAAAAGGGCATGAGTGAGTCTGGGTCCAGAAGTACACATTGTGTTTTTTTCTGGAAATAGAATATTCTATATGTGCTGATCAGGAAGAATCAGTGAAATTTATTTAAACAGCCCTATCAGACTACCTGTCAACATGATCTTTATGTGTTAGATTACCAAAGTCATTGTTTTTTACTTATTCATGTAATTTCAATGAACACTTTTTGAGAATATATTTTTGGCAGTATTTGCATTGAATCTGGATGGTGATAAAAGGCAACTCACTGGAATTTAAAATTTTATTGCTTACATATTTATATTTCATAGTAACATACCTTAAAACTACTTTATTTTTTCATATATAGCTATATCAGGTGAACTGCTCAGATACCATGTCTATGATACTGTGTGTATGTGTGTTTCTGTTTGTGTGTATGTTTTTCTATGGACGGTGTAGAGACAAGTAGGAAAAATTTATTTGAGCTAACAGACAAGTGCCAAAATTAAAGTGACTCTTCTAAAGCCATAAATATAGGTGCTTATGTTAAAAATAATATACTGAATAATTGATCTCAAAGGTTCCTAATTAGTGATATGCATTAAGAGAATATGCCAAAACATTTTCCAAACCATCATAGGGGTGTAAAAGTAATTGTTGAAATAAATTGTGTTTGAAAGACACTTATTTTCTAAAGTAAAATAAAATAATTTAATACCCTCTCATAATTTCAATAAAGGTAATACATATGCTAAATGTAATGGCACTTCCAGAATGTGAAAAGTACAAAATTTCTTAGGATTATATGCTTATAATTATTACTTTATGAAGCTGTCCCTTTGGGTGAATATTTTAACTTAATTTTGACCAAATTAAATGTCAGAAATAATATATTACATTTCACATGCTACTACCTACTAAAATCATAATGCTGATTTATTGCTATGATCTCCTATTTAAAGCATGAACAAGAACTATTAAACTCTCATTCCAGAAGGGAATTTTTTATTATTAACAGATGCAGTCTAACTGGGGAGTCTCACACTGCCATGAAATATGAGTCTTACTTCAAGATGCATTTATTCATTTTGTGCGCACAGGGACCAAGAGGTGGGTCAGCCCTGGGCCCGAGCAGTGTTCTCGGCTCCTGTTGTCATCAGTTTCCTAAGTGATTCCGATACCCTTGTCCCCAGAGCCTTGCATTGTTATATTTCTTCCTGTGTAAACATTCTTCTAGGAGAGCTGATGAGCACACTGTCCTCCTCCTTACTTTGCTCTAATAAAATCCCCATTTTTCACAAACAGAAGGATGTTCATTTTTTCCTGCCTCATTTTTCAAGTACCAAATCGTGGCATTTCAAATTTTAAGTAAACAAAAAGTCCAATTTTTCATACTGACAGCAACTGCCTTGATGTATGCACCTAAAACACTAAATGACTTATTCCTAATGATATTTGAAGAAGCCTCTTATTTTTAAAAAAAATATGTCAAAGTGATTTGTTTTGGCATTGCTTTATACTTGTTTTATTTTTTTAACTTTCTTAATAGGTTATGTGTCATTATCTAGGGTACAGGTCATTCTTATAAATTAGATCCCGTCTGCTAAAATCTCATTAGAGGCTTAAAGGACCTAATGCCGTATACTCCCTGCACAGATAACTCGCCTAAGCTCGTAGGCAGCCAGATTGACTATTGAAATCTTGGGAGCCGTTAAAATAATGACAAACGTGAAGCTTCTCTTTCTTTGACCTTTAGGGTGAACCTCATCCTGTGTGACTATACAACTTCCAAGATGAACGGAACTTGCCTGGGAACTTGCCTTGTCTTGCCTGGGTGACTGAAGAGAGAAAAATAAGCATTGCAGCAACTGACTTCATTTTTGTTCCAGTCACAGCAGCACAGAAATAGGTTGTGTGAGGAAAGTGCCAGTGACCGTCCGCATAGTGCTGCACCTGCCCCACCGTGCCTGCGCGCCGGACAGTGATGAACACACCTATCTTCTAGAAACGTTTCTTTTGCGGTTTGGTAATTCTTCCTAGGCCTCTCCATAACGTTTCTAGCAACTATTGATATGGTTGTGTCACTGTATTGTGATTTCTGAAATATTACATGGGTGGAATTATGTAAAATGCAACAAATATAATTATGAAATGGGCTTCATGCCCTCAACATCATTATTGTAATAATTACTTATATGCACATTATAAGTGTATTAAGTTTGTTCCTTTTCATTCCTAAGATCCCACAGGTGGCTTTGTTACAATTTATCATCCATTCTCCTGTTACAAGACACTTAGTCTATTTCAAATATTTTAGCTACTACAAATAATCTTGACACAGACACAGTTGTATAAGTTTCTCCAGCAATGTAGAGTGAATTTTGTAACACCGATGAAATAATCAGGATTAAAATGGATGGGTCATCTGTTATGTGTACGCGCAACTTATCTAGAAGCTGCCCATCCTTTCAGAAGTACAGGAAACACTCGCGTTTTCTTCTATTTAGTTGTGGGCACTCTAATGTTTGTAGTAGTATCACATTGGGTTTTAAAATTTATTATATATTGAAAAATTATAATATACACTACCCCAGCTCTATGAAATTAAACTTTGTTTCACATGTTTAGATTTCTCATACATAAATGTTTTCACACTTTTAAAAAATCTTTTGTAATTTTTGTCTATTTTAACTTTTTTAAAATTTTTCTTTATTTTTATTAATGCATCTTTGCAGTATATAATATTTACATTGCTTGCATGGAAATGCTACATGTTTGCAAATCATCTTAATTCTTTTTTCCATCCTTTTTCCCTCCCCTCCTACCTTTTTCCTCCACTTCTTGATCATTTTCTCATTTATGAAAGATCTAGCTCCCTATTTCCTATTATCTATCATTTATTTTACTCTTTATTTATGAATTGTGTCTTACATATAAAAGAAGCGATGTGATATTTAAGCTTCTGTATAAGATTTATTTCACTTTAAACTGGTTTCAGGCTGTATCCACTTTCCTACAAATGGTTCAAATTTATCTTAATATCAGAATGATACTCCAATGAATGTAAATACCATGTTTTTATCCTATTATTTTTTTATTTTGCATATTTTTATATTATGGATTTTTCATATAAGAGAAATCATGCAGTTTTTAAGCTTATATATCTGATTTATTTCCTTTAACATCACTATCTTAAGGTATACCAATTTTTCTTCAAGGGACTCTAGTTAATCATTCTTCATGACAGAGTAGTACTTTATTGTATATACGATGATAATTTGTTTATCTGTTAATCTCTTGATGGACATACAGGTTTTTTCCATGATTTAGCTGTTATGAATTGTGATGCTATAAACATGAAAATGTAAGTATTACTGTAATATGATTAGGCTTTGCCATTATTTTCAGATCCATTGCCAAGCACTTGTCTTCCAATTGTGCTTTTACATTTTTATTTAACAATGTTTTTCAAATAAATTTTTCTTACTTTTGATAAACTAGACCCTATATTTTTGATCTTGGATATATGATCAGGTCTAAAAAGGCCTTATCTAGCTCCAACTATATTTATAGATTTTGTTTTACAATCAGATATGCAACATTTTGAGTAAACTTTGCAAATTGTGTCAAAATAGTTACTATCTGCATATGGATATCATTTTTATTCAGCACAATTTGTGGAAAATAATATCCAATTTCCATTGAATGACCTTCAGAGCTTTGTTGAAAGTCATACTGCTTATAATTTTCCATGTGTCTCAAATACTTTGGGGTTACTTATGGAGTCTCCATTCGGATATACAGACATATTTTGAACCTCTGTATGACTATTATAGAAAATTTTAGGGTAATTTTGTTAATAAGTGCAGCCTCAGAATGTATCTTTAAATGTTGTAAACATAAGGCTTTATCATTCTATTATATTTTGAAGTTTTCTGGAAGGTATATATTTTATGTCTTTGTCATTTAAATATGAATTTTCACTTGGCAGTTTCTTAAGAGAATCTGCTGAGAATTTGATTTAGATTTTATCAAATCTAAAAGTCAATGATAAGAAATAGATGTCTTAAATTACTCAGCTTCATTCCCACCCATAAGCCAGGTGTACACATTTCTCTCACTGATGCCTCTTGCTGCTTTATAGTTTGCAGGTCTCACACACTTTTGGCCAGCTGTCTCAAGTACTTCCTCTTCTTGCAATTGAAAACTGTACTGATTGTGAAAGTATATATTTTTATTATGTAGAAGTATAAGAATTCTGTCTTCTTTTATTTTATTTCCTTATCAATTTATATATTTTTAGCCTTCTCATATAAAAGAAATCACCTGCTATTTATATTGAATCCTAAGCTCATTTATCTGTTCTGGTAGTATTTTTTTTTTAAGTTCCATCAAATTTTCTATTTAAGTCATCATGTTGCCTACATGGAAATCCAGGTTCACTTTTTCTTTGTAATCCTCCTTGTATTCATTTTTTGCCTTGTTTGTTCTGTCACTGACTAAAATGCCTAATCTTAAACCCAATATTGAAAATGTGTAACTATTAATCTGAGGGGCTAAATATTCAATATTTCTCACCTTAGTACAATTTTTAGGCCAGTGTAGATTTATACCTTTAGCAAGTGAAAATGTTTCTTCTAGTCATAGTTAGCTGAAAATTTTGTCTGGAATTGGATTTTATTAGTTATTTTTCATGTATACGTCAGTGTCCACATATATTGTATACATGCATTAATCTATTAATAAGTGAATCATAATAATCTATTTTTCTAATGTTAAATCTACTCAAAATCATAGAATAAATTTAGTGATAATTTATCTTTGTATTACTGGATTCTAATATTTGCTTATGTTTTTTGTATCTAATTTCATCAGGGCTATTGTAGCTTTTTTTAAAATAATTTGCTTATATAACTTTTATATCAGATAATGGCCTCCTAGAATTCTTTGACTTCCTGAAAGTTTAAACAGGAGTGGCTCCATTTTTTTCTTAAATATGTTTTTAGAATTTATTAGTGAATGAATTATACTATGTGGTTTTTATGAAATGGTTTCTTTAATGAAGGTGATCCTGAGAGAGACTGATAGATTATCTCAGAAATTTTTCCCATTTCATTTCAATTTTCATATTTGGTAGTTAAACAAATATAATATGCCTTTATGTTTTTAAATATCCTTTTATTATCCATTTAATACATTTTCTTCTATAATGATATCAAAAAATGTTACGTTCTCTCCTTTCTTTTTCCTTATCAGCCTCACTATAACAGGATTTCACAAAAAGTTTTTTGAAAAAAAATGAAAATCTATACTGTAGCACACATGAGTCTTTTGCTGCAGCATAGATTTTTAACTTTACTACTAATAATTTTTAAAATATATTCAAGGGCTATTCAAAATTTCAGTATGTGCTCAATTAAAAATAAATTATTATGGTAAAATACGTTCCCATAACCACTCTCCAAATAGTACTCCTCATTCAAAATCACTCAGGCTATCACTCTTGTCACTTAAGGAAGTTTTTCTAGAAGTGTCCTTTCCTGAGTGCCTTTGCTAGGTGCGAGAAAACTTTGTTCACTGCTGCTGCCAAAATGCCATCAAAAGAAGGCTTGTCAAGACACCAGCGTGGGTCCACATTCACTGTAGGGATATGACAGCGTGCCGCTCGAGACTGTCCTCAGACACCAAAATAATCATTGTAGGCAAAGTTTTCAACCAATTCAGAACATCACAGCAGCCAGGACTGTGAAACTAAAGATACAAGAAGACTCAAAACTGCTCCAGAAAACGACAAGAAAGATATGATAAGTGAGCTCAACTTGAGGGGGAGTATTTTGAGAGGAACTCATAGCAATGTGCCTTTTATAGTAATAAACTTTTTAATTTAAATGTTCATTGTACTATGTAATCACGTTCCATAAGTACATGAATGCTTGCGTGCACCTCTGTGTGTAGGCGTGTATCAATTCTTGGCGGACATGCTACAAAAAATCAGCCAAAGGCCAAATGTGACCACCAGCCAGTAGTTCTCCCAAGACAAGGATTTATTAATCTATTGATTTTCTCAAAAAACTATCTGTTACCTAATTGATTTATCTGCCATTGTTCCCTTATAGTTTCTCTTTATCTTTTGTTTTTTAAAAAATTAATTTAAATATGTAATTTCATCAGTACACTTTTGATATACATAATGATCACATTCATCATAGGGTATTTGTGTCCATCCAGTTTGTCTTTACTGACTCTGACCGTCGTATTTCTTTTTTTCCTTATATTTCTCTGCATTTGGCTACTTAATGAAGTTCAGTCTATTTTTTTAATGATTTTATTTTATTTTATTTTAAAAGGGAGTAAAATTAAGCACAACAGAACAGAACAGAATGGGACATAAGAAAGCATAAATTTCTAAGCTAGACAACCAGAGATCTTCACTATCTGTCATATTGTCTCTTGTTTTCTTCCAAATGGTTGTCCTTATCCTTGCATATGGAGAGCTCATACTAAATAACATAGCCAATCTTTTCACAAGATGTGTAGTTCCCTGGCTCCCACTTGCTAGGCAGGGGGGAGGGGGAGGGGAGACACAGGATGGGGGACAGAATGACATGAGATGTCTGATTCTCAGCCCACACGCAGGCAGGATGACAGTTGCCCCCCCAGAGACGGGAAGAGTTCCTTGTTCTCCCAGCAACCACATGGTGCAGGTCCCGACATGCCAGGGTCTCTCTCCTTCAGGCCACCGAAAGTCTGCCACACTCAGCCCAGAGAGGGGTGGAGCTCCTTGTTCTCCTGGCACCCCAAGTCAACCACACAGTGCAGGTCCCGATGTGCCAGGGTCTCTCTCCTTCAGGCTGCCTAAAGTCTGCCACACTTTCAGCTACCCCCCCCCGGGGGGGGGAGTTCCTTGTTCTCCTGGCACCCAGAGTCAAATGCATGGTGCAGGTCCTGAAGCAAGGCCAGCAGATAGCTGTAGCTGCTGGTTTCAAACAGGAGCCTAAAGAGAATTCTTTCTGTGGTCTGTTGGCCATTTCAGAACTTTGGAAATGGAATGGTCAATTCAGTCTATTTTTAATAATGGTATTTATTGATGCAAAACTCTTAAGTACTGCTGATAACAGCATTCTGAAAATTTTATATGCTGTACTTTTATTGTCATTAAGTTAAAAAATGCTTCCTTCTATCTTTTTAAATTCTTCTTTGACTAATGTGGTTTTTCATGTGTATAATTAAAGACAAAAGATCTTAAAGGAATCTGTTACTGATTTCTGATTTATGGTTATTTTCTCATGGAATATATTTTGCAGTACTTCAGTTCTTTCAAGTTTCTGGAGGAATCTTTTATATGAGTCACCGTAAGGTTGATTTTTATGTATGTTCCACACAACTTGAAAGAAAGTGTATTCTGCTTCTATTCTGTGCAGTGTCTTGTAAATGTCAATCAAGTCATGTGAGTTGATAGTTTTGCTCAAGTCTTCTACATCCTTATTGACTCTATATTTGCTTACTCAGTTTGTTAAAATGTTTGAATTCTCAGATCCACTTATGGATTTACCTATTACTCCTTACAGTTCTGCTTCCATATCATATATGTTGACACCCTGTGTCTTAATCATTTTCCTAATACTGTGGCACAGTGTCTGACACTAAAAACTTAATGGGGGACACACTTGTTTTGGTTTGTGTTTCTTAGAAGATTCAATCCTATGGCTAGCTGTTTTCTAGGCAGAAATGTATGGTAGAGAAGCATGGTGGAGGAAAATGCCCAACCTGTAGCAACCACGAGGAGGGAGAGAAGAAAAGTTAGAGACAACGTTACACAACTCAGGATTATGCCTGACCCCTCAGTGACGCACCTCCAACCTGACCTCACCTCCTGCCAGAACATCCAGCTCTCAATTCATCAATGAATGAATCCCCGGATAAAAGTAGTCCCCGATCACTCAATGATCTTCCAGATGCAAGGCATTTTGGGAGATTATTTCAATGGAAACCACAAATATATTGTTATTATATAAAAATGTTTTGGATTTTATAGCTTATTTATAAAATTGACACTTTTTGCATGGAAACACGATATTCAACCAGAATAATATTCTTTATAGGATATAGTTGATGTTATTAATATATCCTTTTGCTTTTTTTTATCCTTTTAACATTTAGTTTTCATAGCTAAAGTGGATTTCTAGTCACCAAGACATGCTTGTTTCTTCCTTTTTATCCTGTCTAATGCACTCTGCTTTTAGATTATTTTTACAATTTTTCATGTTTTCAGTTTTTGTAGCTTTGTATATATTATTTTGCCAGTTTTTCATTTTTCCATCTGTATTGTGTTTTATATTTTCTCTTTCCCTGGTTCCCCCTAAATGTAATATGTCATAAGCATATTTTCTCATTTTATGCCTTACTAACTAAAAGTGTTGCTACTTTTGTTCGTTGCTGTAGGGCATATATCACACATCTTTAACATCACTTTTTTTTCCTTCGAGCAGTATTATACTATGTCATGCGTAGACAAGGAAACAAAATATTATAATTCAATTTTATTTTTATATATTGCTTTAATACATTCTGCTGATACGCATTGTAAACTTTCACAGTACAATGCAGTGGTTTTTATTCCAGTCATACCAACCACCTTGGCCTGCCCTTTTTTTTTGTCTCTATATTTTTTCATTGAAATGGAATTACCTTGAAGCACATATAAATACTGTATATAGTATACACAAAGAATGGAAGTAACAAAACTTCCTTATTTTTTTCTTTTGTTATAATACATAAAAGTGAAGATTATGAAGTGGTAAGCCATAGATGAAAGATACAAGTAATTTAAAAGTCATTCTATGTTTTCCAAGCAGATTCAATGATGATGCTCTTCCTGGTTCTGAGTTTATTTTAATTTTCATGCAGCCCTGTTTTCTTCCTTCCTTTGTACCTTTTCGTAGTGCCTGCCTGCTTGTGAGGGTTATTTCCAGACAGGTCCAAGACTGTTTTGAGAACAGCCAGACTTCCGAGGCGTGGCATGCAGGAGGCTTCCCTCTTGGGCTCCTGCTTACATTCTGCAGAGTGGTCACTTAGCTCTCGTGGCCCTTGTTCCAGAGCTGCTCCCAGGTTTCCCTGATCTTAATTTTTTGTTTTATTTTACCTTTAAAAGAAAATGTAGATTACCATGAGCAAGTAGGAAATAATACTGACATGTCCTGTGCAGTCTTCCCTCTGGTTTCTCCAGAGGGAACAACAAAGCCAGAAAACTAACACTGATGGAACCCAAAGAATCTGCTCAGATTTCACCTGTTCCATACACACTGTGCATTCAGTTCTACTGAATTGTACTATAACTGTAGGTGGCTGTGATCATCAATAATTAAGACAGTGGACCTTTCTCAATTTATTTTCATGTAACCTCCCATTTTCTATTACTTAGTTGTGAAAGCAATTTTATAATTGAATGAATGTTATATTAATGAAATAATTCAATATTTAGCCTTTTAAGAGTGGCTGTCTTCATTTAGAATAATTCACCTGAGAGTCACCCATTTGTTGTGTTTATCTAGTTTTTGTTCCTTTTTATTGCTGAGAAGTATTTCATGGTATGATGCACAAGTTTGATTAATAAATAAATAACTCAGTAAAAGATATTTAGATTGTTTTCAATTTTAGTTATTATGAACAGAGGTGTTATAAACATTTATTACATGGTTTTATATGAATAAAAGTTTTGCATTTTGAGATGAATGACAAAATACAATGCTAAGTTGTATGGGAGTCAGATGATCAGTTTTATGAGAAACTACCTTGCTCCTTCTAGAGAAACTGTTCCATTTTTAATTAGAAAGTCCCTAACTTACAAACGAGTTTTCTTTTAGAATGGTTCCTAAGTCAGATTCGTTCACAAAGCAACAAAGTCAGTCATATCATACACCAGTGAACGTTCACAACCTGTATATTGATAAATTGGGGACTTACTAGCAATTAATAAATAATCCATTAATCTGTTTTCTTCCCCATACATGGTTTTATTGCTATTTTTTTATTTTGAGCATATCAAACAATAGACATCTCATTCTGTGTTTCATATGCATTTCATTGATAGCAAGTGCTCTTTTCATGTGATTGTGGTGAAATCTCTGTTACTGTCTTTCACTCATTTTGTAATTGCAGTGTTTTGCTTTAGTTGTTGTCCCCTTTCTTTTCAAATTGTGTTTCGTATGGTTCTTCACATAGTTAGGATATAGCTCTTATTACATAGCTAGTTTGAAAGTATTTTCCCCCAGCTTGTTTTCAACTGCCCTTATTGTTTCCTCTCACTTTTTAATCACTTTATTTTTATTTTGATGAAGTCAAAGTTATTCATTTTCCCTGTTATGAATAATGATTGAGATGTCAAACTTGAACAAACTTTAGTCAGATCTAGGTTGACAAACGTGCCTCATAATTTTCTAAACACTGTGTAGTTTCATATTTTAAGTCCATGATTTATTTTTATCTTGTTTTTAATGTTTGAAGTTTATTCACACTTTTTAAAAATATTTCTCTCCTCACATCAAGCTGTAGGAGATTCCAATTAAAAATATTTGGACATACCTATGTTCTTTTCATTCTTTCACACTGTTTTTCCTCTAACTTTTATATTCAATTTTCCTGCTAGGTGGGTAAGTTTTTTCCTCTGTCATTAAGTACATTCAGTGTATATTTCTTCTCATGCACTGAACATTTCATTCATGAAAGTTCACCTTAGTTTTTTAAATATCTTTCTTATCACCACATAATTGTTTAAATATATGCATATCATAATGGCTATTACTTATTATTGATTTATTTTTGCTAGTTCTAAGTGCTTCAAATTTTTTCTTCTCATGATGGGTCATATTTATTTGTCATTCATGTACCTGGGCATATCTTACTACTGAGATAATCTTGACTTTGGCCCTAGATTTCTTCATATTTCTACAAAAATTCTGAGCCTTCTTAAGAGAAACAATTCTTAATTGCAAACCAAATGATACTCTTTAGTGTTGCTTTTAATGTCTGTTTAAGAGAATCAAAGCATCATTTATTTTCTCATCCGATTAAACATGTTTTTGACTGGCCTACATTGAAATTTGACTCTTCCTCTCTGCGGAGAAAAAACTAACTACAGCTTCTTGTAATGTGTTTACTGCTTTGTTCCCTGTCCTTTCTGTCTTCACCTGTGCATTAGTTAGGATTCCACTGTGCACAGAAGGTCATATTTCCAAGGCTTCAGTGTTTCCATATGCCATTCACTTCTCTGCGGTTTTCTGTCCTTCAAGTTCTAGCTCCCTGCTTCTCTACAGATTTTAAGGTTTGTCTCTTTTTCTGAGAAATTCTGCTGTGATGTCTTGGGGCCTCTCTTGGCATCACAGTTGGCATACCTTCTCAAAAAATCAAATGGGACAATTTTAAGTGCTGCATCTTGTTTTCTACTTTAGGGATAAACGTTCTTGTGTAATGTTCTATCTTGAAAAGCACTAGTTCAAGGAATTTTCTGTTACTTTAGGTTTTTCACAAGGAGGAATAAATTTAGTTCCTAGTATTTCATTTATGAAAGCAACACTGTCTTTTCATATGCAGTCAGGAGACTACCTTTGTGGCACTGGGTAATTCACATTGCTACTTTCAGCATAATGAGAGTTTCTATTTCACAGCTACCATGAATTTGAAATACTAAATCTGTGGAGCACGATATAAAAATTAGGCTTATTACTAGATTTTATTAATTCATTGTATTACAAATTTTGTGAAAAAGCCTACTATTTTCCTTGACCCCATTTTAACAGAGCAGAAGATAGAAATGAAAATTACAATAATTTAAGCAACTAAATTCATGCTTTCAAAAAGTGATTGAGGGTTTAAAAAATTCATCACACAGAGCAATTAAATGTAATTAAAATATTCTGAAAGCAGTAACTATTATACCCATGTAAAGTTTTCAAAATTTTGAGTTAGACATTTGCTCCCTGTCTCATGGACTTGCTGTAAATGAAACATTTAACACAGAGAAAATTAATAAATTAGCTGTGATAAGGAAATATGTCAAAACTTATTGGGCTGGGTATTTTAATTTTAGTATGACACTCTAAAAATAGTCATAATTTGTGAGTATTACTTTGCCATAAAGAATGATAGACTTGAATATTTTATAGGAAAATGGATGGAACTGGAGACCATAAGCTTAAGTACAATAAATCAGACAAGTTTAAATATTGCATAGTTTCTCATATATGAGAAATACAATTATAAAGAGCAAAATAAAAGATAGGAATTAGGGAGATAGAAATTTGTCAAATGAGAAGTAGATTAAGAGGTGGATAGTGGTGAGGGAGGAATGGAAAAGGGGATGAAAAAATAAATTCAGTTGTGTTGTATACATTGACCAATGCTACCTATGGAATATGAACATTGTGTACTGTAAACATGTACTGAGACATATATAATATGTAGTATATAGTATACATAATATATAAATATTTGGTTTATTCTCTTTAAAATAAAGTTAAATATGTATATATGTATATATTTAGTTATATATATATATGTGTGTGTGTGTGTGTGTGTGTATACATATAACAGAGTTACTTATACAGAGAAAGCAATTAATCATTTAGGATCCCTATGGCAAATAAGCAACTAGTTTTGAACCTGTCACTGGAGATATACAAAATTTGAGTGATGAAAAATAAAGTATATGTATATGTCATGGTAATTTTCTAAATTACGAGTCTCTTTAGATAAATGATGGTCCATTTATTGCATGCAATTCTCTGTAACTAGTCAAAATCATACGCATTTTGTGATATATTCTGTGGTGTGTGAAAATTAGATTACTGGGCAAATTAGATTAGATTAAGTGCTTGTTGATAGAGTACTTAACTAGTATGCATGAAAACCTGGGTTCAATTCTTAGTACTGAAAAGTATATTAAAAATTTCAAATATGATAAAGTTTATAATTGCTGCCTTCAAGTATTCTCAGTTTACATACTAAAATATTCTGTGAACATCTCTATATGGTCTAAAACTAGTAGTTTTGATTTATTTTTCATTAAATTCCATATTTTCAATATTTCACCAATTTACATATACTATATCTGTAATCAGAAACCAAAGTGAAATTTCATTGCAATGTTTAAGAAAACAAATTTTTGTGGTAAATATTCTGAAATTATACCTATCTTGTTAATTAAAAATTCACTCCAAGAGGGTCGAGGATATATATATATATATATATATATATATATATATATATATATATATATATATCAGTGCCACAGCACCTGCCTTGTAATCACAAGGTCCAGAGTTAGCTTCCCAGTACAAAAAAAAAATCTAAGAATAAATTTCATTGAAGATATATTATGAATATACTTTCACTCTGATAAATTTGTGTTTTAAAGGACCACAAAATTAACCCTACAAAGAGTGCTGAAGGACAGTCTACAGAGAGAGAAAGATGACTATGTTTCCAGGAACAGTAGCAGAGAGGGATCACTGAGCATGGTGGGCAACTGAATGGAGAAGAAAAGCAGAAAACAAAAGGCAGGAGGGCAGCATGGTAGAGATGCGTCAGTGCATGTCGATTGCAATCATTACTGTAGATGGCCTCAACTCACCAATAAAAAGAAATAGGGGCAGTGTGGATCAGGAATCAGGATTCATCAATGTGCTGTATACAGTCAACAAATTTGACTTGAGAGAAAATTCGTAGACTGAAAGTTGCAGGAGACTACACAATGCTCCATGTGACAAGGATCCCCCCCAAAAAGCAAAGGTAACTTGTCCATCAACCATGGAATGGATAGGAAATATGTGGTATTTTATACAATGGAAAGCTACTTAATTATATAGAAGGATAACCTCGAAGCTCTTGTAGATTTGGGTGCAACTTGAGATCATGCATATGAATGAAATGGTTCAGATTTACAAGGGTGAACATTGTGTTGTCTCCTTACTATAAAAAACTGAAGGAGTTAGTGGGATTCAAAATGTATAATAGATGTTGGGGAGGTAAAGGAAATGTCTAAAAAGGGAAGGTGGTAGCCATTGTTAATTTCCTATTACCTTATTTTGAAGTATTGCATGCTTTTCATTGTTTGGTTTGGTTTGGTTTTATTCTGTTTTATTTGGTTAGATTCTATTATGACTGATTGTATGGACAGACTTTTTTTGTTTTTTTTTAATTTTATTTTAAAAAGAGTAAAATTAAACACAACAATACAGAACACAAGAAAACAATGTAAGAGACATGAATTTCAAAGCAAGACTATCAGAGATCTTCACTATCTATCAGATTGTCTCTTGTTTTCTTCCAAGTAGTTGTCCATTTCTTCACATGCAGAGAATTCACATGAAACAACATAGTATAGAACTGATCTGAACAAGATGAAGAAGGCATTTTAGGTCTTTAAGACCAGACAATAAGGAAGCCAAGAATCGCTGCCATAGTGTCTCTCCTTCTCTTCAAAATAGCTGTTCATACTTTCATGTATGTTGGACAGATGTTTTGAAGATAACAACATATATTATGGTAGCTATTGATGATTTCTTATTATCTTATTTTGAACTCCTGTATTGTTCTCATTGTTTTGTTTTGATTTGCTTTATACTACTTCATATGGTTTGGTTTTATTAGCTTTAAAATGAAATTATATATATCAGGTATATAAAATATTATATATAATATATAACATATATAAAATTATATATATATAATTTTATATATATATATATATATATATATATATATATATATAT
Source organism: Dolichotis patagonum (assembly GCA_004027295.1). Lineage (NCBI taxonomy): Eukaryota > Metazoa > Chordata > Mammalia > Rodentia > Caviidae > Dolichotis > Dolichotis patagonum. Next base: position 44,034 of record PVJX010004903.1, read on the forward strand.
ATATATATATAAAACAGAGTTTCCTATGCTGAGTAGTAATTAATCATTTAGAATCCCTAGTACAAACGAGCAAATAGTTTTCAGCCTGTCATTGGAAATATATAAATTTGAGGGACAAAAAATGAGCAAATTATTCAGATATAAATCAAATAACATATAGATGTGTTTCAAGAAATTAGGCCACTTTCTATATAACTGATAATAGCAGACCCTGGAGTGGGATACCACACATCAAGTCGCAACTCTGATCCTTGTATATGGTGATTGCTCTGTTCACTCTTTGCTTCCTGTTTTTACATTAGAATATAATGGGCATGTTTCGCTTGAGGTGTTGATTCCACTAATATAATGAACATTTCATTTAAAATTCTCAAAACACAGCAAATTTTCTCATAAGAGTATCTCCTCTGTCTCCCTTAATTTATTTGAGTCAGTTCTTATCAGATGATTTGCATCAGTCAGAAGTTCCAGAGAGAAAAATTGATGCATTAATATGTGTAGATACATACACATTTATAAACATTTATACTTAAATATCTATTTATACACATTTATACTTAAATACCTATGTAAGTGTCCATTTATGGAGAGAGAGAGAGAGAGAGAGAGAGAGAGAGAACCAATGTAAGATTCTAAGGACTTGGTTCACGAACTTGTGTGGGTTGACAGAAATATGTCTGATAAGTTATCAAACTGGGAACCCAGGCAGAATATATTGCAATGTTGAGACAGAATTCTTTCTTCTTCTGGAAAATGGAGTATGGATTTGCTCCCAAGGTTAAACTGATTGGATTTAACTGGTTAAATGATTCCCACTCACATCGAGTGTGATTTCCTTTAAAACCCATTGATCATAGCTGCTAACTACATCTACAAAAATACATTGACAGCAAGACCTACACTGGGATTTGATTAAATACCTGAATATTGCATCCTAGCTAACTTGATAGATCAGAATAACTATCCTAACACTGTTTATAAAGCTTCTCAAAAGAGAGAATATTATAGAAGCTCTTTATAATGTAAGACCTATAGTAATATTTTTTAAAACCATTGAAATTTTTACATTAAAATCATATATTATCTAAAAAAACAGAAAAAAAATTGATTGTTTTTTTCTAAAATAACTTGGTTAAACAATAATAACACATAGTTAGAAAGTATTTTTTAAACATGATAAAACAAAACTATTATTAACATTAACAGACTTAGAACTCTTGTTAATTATCTGTTGCAATACTTATGAAGTTAAAATTTAGAAATGTGTTTTAACTTGTACAAACTGAGATAACTTTGTTTTATGTATGTATTTTTTTTTTTAAACTGGGGTTTGAACTCGCAACCTCGCACTTGCAAGCCAGGCACTTATGCCGCTTAGTTAAACACCTGGCCTAATTGAGGTAACTTCTATGTGTAATATAAAACTGTGTTGAACTTCTAAATGCAACATTACTAAGTTCTACCCACCTGAGTCCCACTGTGAAATAGTATACCTATAAAGACACTTACAATAATAGCTCTAGCCTTACACAATTTTCATAAATATTGCCACTCTTCTGTAAAGGGGAAGGAGGGTAGACTGTCTCACTCTTCTTTTGTATCCAAACAAATTTGTGATTTTCTATGTCACTAGTGGAACATTGTTAAAATGTTAGTGCATTAATTAATAGGCACAATCATGAAAGACAATCAAGCATGTGTATCTCTACTTAGAGAGACTATAAGATAACATAAAAATGGAATTTCTCACCAGAATCCAGATATTCCAAATTTTCTGACATTTTAATGAGTGTCTGATTGCAAATATCTGTAACACGTCTAGATTCAACTAAAGAATCCTATGAAATCCACGAAAAACCTTAGACTTTGCCATTTTTATACTATTAATTTAGCCTTCTATGGTTTCACTGATAGTTAGAAAAGGCAAGACTTGAGGGTTAGCTAGTTCTGTGATAATGTGCTGGACTAGAATGGAGAATACCCATTATATCATTATTTCTGAGAGCATTTCTAAAGTTGTTTGTGGCTGGAATTTACATTTTATCAGTGGATTAATTAAAGTTTTCTTTCTGATGTTTATAGACATCATTCTCTCTATCAAAGACTTACAAAGAACAAAAGGTAGGAGAGAATTTACACATTTTTCCTGCCTATCAGGTTCCATCTAGACATCAGCCTTTTATTCTTTTACTATGATTTGCAGCATTGACTCCCCTGGTCTGGATTACCCTGGCTAATATAAAGAAATGTTTAGATTTAATTTTTACTAATATATGTCTGTAGTACATAATTGTTCTTATTACTATTCTGTTACTGAGATATAATAGTAATCACTCATAGTTTAAATGAGTGAAGGTTTACTTGGGCTTACAGGCTGCAGAGGCTCCAATCTATGGTTGAATTGCTGCAAGGCAATGTGGCATGGCAGAGGGACATTTCAGAGAATCACCAGTCCGTGGCATGGTGCTTAGAAGCAGAGGGAGTGAAAGGAAAACTGAAAAATAATAAACCCCACCAGGCCACATGTCCAGTGGTCCACTTCTTCCCTATAGCATTGACGGTGGTTATAGCCCATGTGGATTTTCTCTAGGGCCTGCTCTTCTCACTGCTTGTCCTTTCCTCAGATGTTCCATACTCCTGAATTCTTCCACTTTCTGTCATCTCCACTGCACTTTCAACTTTACACTGAGAGCTCTATACACTGCCCTCTGAGACACACTGCCTGGCTTACAAGTCATCTTCTAAAATCTAAGTGGAAGACTTCCCGACCCCACAACTCTTGAACTATGCATGTCTATAAAATCAGTGCTACATGAATGATGCCAAGTTCTGCCATTATTTGCCATTAGTTAGGGCAGAAGCCAGGCCTCTTTGAATGAAGGGTGTATCTGCATTGGCATTGCCTGTGGAATCAAGGCCCTAAGCTGTCACTTTCCTCCACACAATATTCTATGTCTCTCTTCTCTAAGGAAAGTCTTTTACTTTTGCAACTTTGAAACTAAAAAATGTGAAGTCCTTCTGGTTTCTGTGATTCCTTTAAGACATCTTTCCTATTCTGTTGTGAAAGACTCAGGTTCATCTTAATGCTGATCATTTTATTAACCCAGATTTTCTGTGCTCCATTTTGCAGTTCCAAATTTACTGGAGCTTCATTTCTGGACAAACTCAGACCTTTCAAAATAATTACAAGGGGCCATTTGCTCCTGATTCTCAATGTAGAACTGTCTTAAAGCCTCCAATAGCACTCAAACTGCAGTTGAATGTGGTACTGCCTTGAAAGTTCCACCACTAGATTATTTACGCTTAATCTCAGTGTCTCATAAAACCCCAAGGTGGGCAAAATGTAGCCAAATTTTCTATGAGAGTACAACATACTTGACCTGGAATCCAACTGACAATGGATTTCTTATTCCCAGCTGAAACCTCTTGAACCTAGTCCTTTCTTTCTGTAAATCTTTCAGCATTCTGTTCTTCCAAAATTTTACCAGAATCTCTCACCAAATGTTTTACAGAGTTTGAGGGATCCTTCTCCATCTGGCATCTTCAAAACTTTCCAAATGCCTGAAAACCAGTTTCAAAGACTTTTGAACTACATCATAAGTAGCTTCACAGAAAATACGCCAATTCTCTGATACATAAATCTATCTTAATAATTTCTTCACTGTTGATTCACAATGTATGTCACATTCACAATTTTAAAGAAGACACATTTATTTTCACTCACAGTTGGTAGAGAGTTCAGTGCACGGTCAGCTGGCTCCAAGGCAGGTTGGCACAGCAGAAAGCATGGCACAGGAGAAGCAGCTAAAGGTATGGTGGTGAAAAGTAGAGAGAAGTACAGGTGGTGTGAAGAGAGGAGTTGGAAGAGATAAACCTTTCCAGACTACTCTCCCAATGAGCCATCTTTTCTAACCAGATCCTATATCCTAACAGCAAGTCATCTGTAAAACCTCATTATCCTATGATTAAGCACCATCTATCAGCACATGAGGTTTTGAGGTTTTGAGGGAAAAACCATAACAATAATGATTGCATTCATCTTGGAGAGTTGGTTGTATATTTACATTACACATCTGAAACATTTTTACTTCCCCTTCTCTCTCCTTACTCTCCTCTCCCTCCACCTCTTTGTCCCTTTCTCATAATGGCACAAAAAACAGTAGGATTCTCATGTTCCTCTCTCCTTGGTCCCAGACACATTTGGATAATTCAAAGATTCAGGTAGATCTTGCACACACAGTGATTTTTAGACAAAGTCCCTAACTTTGGATATCCTTCCCTTTCAAACTTATAAGAAAAGTGCTAATAAACCTCCTAACTTAGCTTGAATATTTTATTTCTATAAATATTCTAAAATAAACTTATAATATCTAAATTTTTGAAGCATCAACACCTGAATATATTACTCTGCCATAAGGACAAATTTCAACTGTTTGTAGAAAAATGGATGCACCATGAAACAATCATAGTTAGTGAAATAAATAAGACATATTTGAGCTTAAATATTGCATGGTTTCTCTTATATGATAAGCCCAAAGTAAATTAACTTAAAGACAAAAATAAAAGACAGGTAATTAGAAATAGTCATATTTTCTTTTTGCAAATGGAAAGGAGAACAAGAGATGAAAAGAAAAGAGAAAACAAAGGACATTTGAAAAGAATTAAGATGTGCTATGTACATGCACAGATTCTTTATAATGAATTAGTCCTTTTGGTACTGTGAACATGTACTAATACAAATAAATTCAAAACCAGAAATCCAAAACTTAAAAAATGAATTAGGAGGCAATATGTATTTCAGAATTCATTGGTATTCATAACATTTTTAAAAAATCTGATTCAGAGCTACCAATACCTTCTGCTCAGAAGATGGGCAGTAATGCAAGAAACACTTGAAGAATGGTATACCAAAGAATCCTTTCAAGTTCCTGTCCTACGGATACTGTTAGGGATGATGAAATGAAATAAAATATTCTTTAAAATCATTAGCTGATGAGGTTGTTTCTTGTTTAAAATTGTGAGGGAGATGCTGTGTTTAGACACCAAGGTTTTAAGATTAATAAGAATAGATTTATCAAAGTATGAGCTACTTTGACACCACAGACAGGAAAGAACATAACAGAGTATCATTTGAAAAGAAATTTGAAATAAAATAGTTAAAATGATTTAGAACATAGGATACTTCCAACATAGGCAATTACATTTGAGTATTACCAGCAAGTACTATGTACATGGGAAATAAGGAAGGAAATTTCAAATCAAATAAATGCATACATCTAAAGTGAATTAATGAAATTTCATTCCAAGTGTGGCAGTTGTAAAAATTAGTACAGACTGGATGACTCAGAAAAACAAGAATTTATTCTATTGTAGTTCTACAAAGCAAAACTTAAAAATTAGCATCATTAGGTTGAAATCAAAATGTTGGTAGGAACAGTTTTTCTGAAAAAGCTCTAGGAGAAAATATATTTCTTCCCATGTCTATTCTGTGGTTATTGTTGGAATTCTTGGTTTGTGACTATGTCACTGCAATATTTGTCTCCTTGCTAAACAATCTCCTTTGCTCATGTAATTACTTGTAATTACATCTAGGGTACACTTACGTACTCCAATATAGCTTTTCAGTCTCTAAATCCTTATTATGAACACATATGCAAATATTTTTTATCCATATGATGCAGCACTTACTGTTTCAAGACTGAAACATGATATTTTTAGGAGCCATTATTCCTGCTGCTGCATTATAGCTACATTAATCAATGAAAATGCTGTAAAATGAAATAAAATCTCATTTATTGTGTTTCAGCAAATGCCCAATGGGTTCAACTGCATCCTAGATTTCATTGCCTTCGGGTATGTCCCATGTACCTAATTAACAAACGTTGAGACCCCTCGGGCTTCTTTTTTACTACTGTTATACGGTGCAACTGCTTGAGTTTGAATGCACCAAGGTACTTTTTATTTTTTTAAGGAATTGCTGCAATCCATCGAAAGGAAATGTAGAAATAGCATTTTATGTCTCAAACAAGAATAGGGTTTAGCAGTTATTATTCACTAATCTCACAAGTCAATTTATACCTTCTCTATGGAACTTTTAATCAATAGTTTGGAATTCTACACAAAAATGAGTGGACACATCAATGGCAACAAACATCCTGCTCTAGTACCGGATTTTGAGAGAGGAAGAGGCTGAACTGTATGTGTCAGTGGCTGCATGGAAACTACTTTTTGTTTAGTTTTGTTGCATACCTAACTTTTCTTTAAAATACAGCCCAGCAGTGTATTAATCTTTCCAAATGAATAGAGGCAAACATCCACTATCCACTTGAATAAAATGTGATAAATGACATTATGAAATGGTGCCAGATGAAATAAAGACAATTTAAAATGAATACCGTGTTACCAATCAGCTCTCCACAATGAATGGAATCGCTATTGTTATGGTTTGTATCCAAATCAATATCTTTACAGAGAATATTAAATAATGTTCTTAATCTCATGAAATCAACGCTTGCTGCTTACAAAATAAGCAATTAAGGATCCATAAAGGTTAAAGATATGCACTCACATTTTGATACAATAACATTTTAAAAGATAAAGTTAAATATTTTTCCACAAAGCAGAAAATACATGCAACATCTATAATTTATAGAATTCAATATGTTTTCAGATATTTCCAAAATGAGAAAATTGGAACAGAAATGTAACAAAAGAAACTCATGAAAAGCAAAGGTCCTGCCAAACATGTAGTTTTCTAATTTGAGAAGACCTATCAAGTACCCAGCAAACTAGAAGAGAAGAAAAAAATGTTTTGGTACATTTATTGATGGGACATCAAGAATCAAGGGCTTAAAATGTCATGTCATAAAGACCACTGAGAAAAGGAATGGTGACTCATAGATGGCATGTCTTCCAATTGACAAGATATTTTGTCCTCTGAAGGATGATTTGAATCATCTTTTGAGTTTGAATTAGAAGGTACTCATACAAGGAAAAAAATCTTCCAACAAACAGGTCTAAATAACAAGGTAGCAGCCAACCTTATTCTAATTTCTCTGAGGAATGAAACTCCTTGTCCATATACAAGATGAAGGCAAAATAAATCGAACTGAAAGGCTGGGAGGCCCTGAATAATTCTCTTGGAGAGGAGGATTTACTTTGTTGTTCAAATCAGTACATAGCTGTATGGAACCAACCACTAAAAGTAGTGTCAGTTTTACTAATAACCTAAACTCTGTTCCTAGTAGGGAATTGCAATATCTCAGATAAGTGTTTTTACTAAGTATCTGACACAGTGCTCTCTCTACACTGTAAAGATGCTTTTAGAATGAGGACGACTGTATGTGACACTTTCCATACAATACATTTGTTATAACAATAAAAAATATTATGGTATTGACCTCACTGATAAATTGAATGCTATTGTTTAGATTTCTTTTTACAGCAAAATCAGAATAACTATATTTTATACAAACAGAATAACAATAAGCTTTTCTTTGCTTTTGAAGGCTGATCTGGACACTTCTAAAAATCAAAAGAGCCAAATACACAATAGATAATAATACATTATAAAGACATCATACTACCAGCTATGAGAATTCCAAATTTACAGTGCATCTCTTGATGAAAATTAAGTTAAAATCAGCAGTTGCAAACATAATAAAAGTAATATTTTAAAATACACCCCTTATTTGAAAATTATAAACAATATTTTAAATAACAAATCACTGCAATTTAAAGAATTAGATGTAGAAGTATATTAGAATATTAATTCATTAATTATATTTTATTCAGATCCATTTATTAATCTTTGAATCATTAGTCATTGTACTGTGGCTTCCTGCTTTGGCATTTTTGGAAAACTTAAGAATATGAAATATATCTAAAAATACTATTACCTCTCTATTTTATCAAAATAATATGTTTACTGGTCATTTGCTCTTTGACTAAATTTTTTAAAGCATAATCTAATCTTTAATCTTTTTAAAAATTTTTATTTAAAAGAAAGAAAACAAAACAGAAAAATGGGTAGAATATGGAATTTCAAAAAAATAAACAGTAAGAAATCACTAGTTGATAAATTACATAGTGTCATCTTAGAAATAGTTGCTCAAGTTACAAAATTAAAACATAAAAGGAAATTCAAACAGTGAGAGTGCAAACAGTTCTATTCAACAATCTAACAAAAACTTAGTAATATGTTTATCTATCTTAAAAACTTAAACATACATGCAGTTATATCCTTTAGAGTACTTTCTTTCCCTCTCTTTTTTACAATAGCAATTACACATTTTGGGTTTTATTACTCCTACAGTTCTTAGTACTATTTACACTAGAGACACAATGTGATATTTATAAATATGATTCCTATTTATTTCACTTATGAGGATAGTCTCAGGGTGCCTCCATTTACCTATAAAGGTCGTAAGATCAGCCTTTATTATAGCTGAGTAATATTCCATTGTATAAATAACCACATCTTTTTCATCCATTCTGCAGTTGATGGGCATTTTGGTTGTTTCCAAGATTTAGCTATTACAAGTTGTGCTGCTATGAACATGGGTAAACATTTGTCATTGTGACATGAAATTTTCAGTTTTAGTGGGAAAATACCCAGGAGGGGATTAATGGAATTGATAGAATTTACAGTCCTAATCTTTTGAGAAATCTCCATACTGATTTCCATAGTGGCTGCATCAGTCTACACTACCACCAACAGTGGAGCAGTGTTCCTTTTTCCTCGGAGCCTTGCCGACACTTGCTATCAGTTAATTTCTTGATGACAGCTATTCTTTCTAGAGTGAGATGAAATTTTAACGTTGCTTTAATTTGCATTTCTTGAATGACCAGTGATGGTGAACATTTCTTCATGTATTTATTTGCCATTTGTACACTTTCATCTGAGATATGTGTGTCCATCTCAGATGTCCATTTTTAGAGAGAGTCTTTGATTTGATGGGCTTGAAGTTTTTCAGTTCTTTATATGTTCTGGATATAAGTCCTCTGTCTGATGGGTTACTGGTTCAAATTCTTTCCCATTCTGTGGGTTTTTTTTTCACTCTGTTGGTGATTTCTTTTGAAGTGCAGAAAATGTTCAATAATATGAGATCCCAGTTGTTGATTCTTTGTGTGTTTCCCATGTAGTTTGAATTTTCTTTATGAATTCTCTGCCCACCCTATGTCTCCAAGACTTCTACCTACCTTGTCTTCCAGTAGCTTTAGTTTTTCTGTTTTAATATTTAGATTTTGATAAATTTTAACTTTATTTTTGTGCATGGTGATAGGCATGGGTCTAGTTTCAGTCTTCAGCAGGTGGAGAGCCAATTTTTCCAACACCATTTATGAAAGTGGCTATCCTTCTTCCAGTGAAATTGTTTAGCCCCTTTGTCAAATATCAGGTGGCTGAGTGTCTTTGTACTTATACTTGCATCTTCTAATCAGTTCCATTGATCCTCAGGTCTATTTCTTTGCCAGTATCATGCTGATTTTATGACTATAGCTTTGTAACATAGTTTGAAGTCAAGAATTGAGATAACTCCTGCCTTGCTTTTATTGTCCAGAGTTGCCTTTGCTATTCTAAGTTTCTTCTCTTTCCAAATGAATTTTAGGAGTGTTTTCTCTAGATCTGTGAGGTATGTTAATGGTATTTTGATTGGGATTGTGTTAAATCTGTATAACAGTTTTGGGAGTATGGCCATTTTCACAATGTTGGTTCTTTTATGCCAACAGCAAGGAATATCCTTCCATTTTCTAATATCATCTTCAATCTTCTTTTTAGCATAATACAATTTTCAGCATATAGTTTTTTTACATTCTTAGGCTGATTCCTAAGTATTTCATTTTTTCAAATGTTATTGTGAAAGGGAATATTTCCATAATTTCTCTCTCACTGAGTTTTTTGTTTGTGTACAGGAATGCTATTGATTTTTGAGCATTGACTTTGTAGCCAGCTATACTACTGAATTTGTTTATTACCTCTAGTAGTCTTTTAATGGAGTTTTTTGGGTCTTCTATATACAGTATCATGTCATCTGCAAACAGTGAAAATTTAACTTCTTTGTTTCCTGTCTTTATTCCATTTATTTCTCTCTCTTGTCTAGTTGCCCCAGCTAGTGTTTCCAGGAATATATTGAATAGGAGTGGTGATAGTGGACATCCTTGTCTGGTTCCTGATTTTAAAGTGAAAGCTTTCAGTTTTGTCCATTTAGTATAATGTTGGCTGTTGGTTAGGCTGATGGCCTTTATAAGATTGAAGTCGACACTGTGTATTCCGAATCTCTGAAGTTATTTTATCATGAACATGTGTTGGACTTTGTCGAAAGCTTTTTCTGCATCTATTGAGATGATCATGTGGTTTTTGTTTTTGGCTCTGTTGATGTCGTGTATTATATTTTTTGATTTGCATATGTTAAACCATCCCTGCATTCCTGGAATGAATCCCACTTGGTCATGATTTATAATCTTCTTGATGATTTGTTGCATTCTATTTGCCAATATCTTATTGAGAATCTTTCCATCAGTTTTCATTACTGAGATTGTCCTATAGCTTTCCCTTTTGGTTGGGTCTTTCCCTGGTTTTGATATCAGAGTAATACTTACCTCTAAGAATGATTTAGGGAGGTTTGCTTCCTTTTCAATTTTATTGAAGAGTTTAAGGAGTATTGGCATCAAATCTTCTCTAAATTTCTTGTAGAATTCAGTCATGAATCCATCAGGACCTGGGCTTTTCTTTGTTTGTAAATTTTTAATTATGTTTTCAATTTCAATAGCTGACACTGGGTTACTCAAAATTACTATATCTTCTTGATTGGGCTTTGGTAGTTCATATGTTTCTAGAAATCTATCCATTTCCTCTGTATTTTCCACTCTATATGAGTAGAGATTTTCAAAGTAGATACTCATGATCTTTTGAATTTCCATGGGATCTGCAGTAATTTCCCTTTTTTCAGTGTGTGAATTTGGGTTTTTCGTTCTTTTTCTTGATGAGGTTAGATAGAGGTTTGTCAATTTTGTTTATTCTCTCTAAAAACCAGCTTTTTGACTCATTAGTTCTTTGTATTTTTTTTTTTTAGTTTCAATTGCATTAGTTTCTGCTCTGATCTTTACAATATCCTCTCTTATGAGCTTTGGGTTTAACTTGCTCTTCTTTTTCTAGAAGCTTGAGATGAAGCATTAAGTTGTTTATTTGTGCTTGTTCTGTTTTCATGATATGACAATTTATTGCTATGTATTTCCCCCTTAAGTCTCCTTTCATTGCATCCCACATATTATGATATGTTGTTTCTGCATTTTCATTGAATTGCAGGTATTGCTTTATTTTTTTCTTTAATTTCATCTTTAGCCTGCTGGTTGTTCAAAAGGTTGATAACTTCCATGTATTTATGAAGATTTTGCAATTTCTTTCACCATTAATTTCTGATTTCAGTGCACTATGGTCAGATATTATGCATGGGATAATTTCAATACCTTTGCATTTACTTAAGAATGTTTTATCTAATAATATATGGTCTATTTTGGAGAATGTCTTGTGTGTAGCTGAGAAGAATGTGTATTCTGTTTTGGTTGGATGGAACACTCTGTAAACATCTACTAAGTCCAATTGCTTGCATGTATGATTCAGTTCTATTATTTCTTTGCTGACTTTTTGTCTAGTTGATCTATCTCTTTGTGACAGTGGCTTTATAGGGTCCCCTGTTAGAATTGTGTTCTCACTTGTTTGGTTTTTCATGTCCATTAGTATTTGTCTTATATAGTTGGGTGCTCTTGTATTTGGTGCATATATATTTATAATTGTTAGTTCTTCCTCTTGAATTTTTCCATTTATGACAATGTAGTGACCTACTTTATCTCTTTTAATCATTTTAGGTTTGAAGTTCACAGTGTCTGCAAATACAATAGTTACTCCTGTTTTTTTATGGGTTCCTGGTGCATGGAATACTGATTTCCATCTTTTGACTTTAAACTATGAGTTTCCTTTTGGCTCAGATGTGTTTCTTGTATACAGCATTTTGTGGGATATTGCTTCTTGATCAATTCTGTCAACCTGTTTCTTTTGATAAGTGAACTGAGGCCATTTACATTTATGGGTATCACTGATATGTATTGGCTCAACTTTGCCTTGTTATGTTCCAGTGGTTTGCTTTCTTCCTTTCTCCCTTGTTTGATTTCTTGTCCAGCCTGGTGGTTTTTTTCTGTTGTTGTTCTGGAGATTGTGGTCATTTTTATCTCTGTCTAGAATATCTTTCAATACTGTTTCTATGGTTGGTTTGGTAGACATTAATTTCTTCAGTTGTTCTTTGTCATGGAAGTATCTTGTTTCTCCAATAAATTTGAATGAAAGTTTTACTGGGTATGTTAATCTGGGTGGAAAGTTGTTGTCTTTCAGGGCTTGAAATACCTCACTCCAAGCTTGTCTTCACTTGAAGTTTTGTGCTGAACAGCCTGCTGTGATTCTGATGGGCTTTCCTTGATAGGTGAGTTGTGTCTTTTCGCTAACAGCTTTTAGTATTCTGTGTTTATTCTGCATGCCTGGGGTCTTAATTATTATATGTCTGGGTGTAGATTTATGTTGATTGTGACTATTAGGCATTCTATGTTTCTCATTTATCTGCATATCAGACTTTCCCCCCATGTTTTGGAGATTTTCTGCTCTTCTTTCTGTGCATCATTTATGTATGTCATCTGTGTTGACTCCTGCATCTTCACTGATGCATATTATTCTTATATTGTTTCTCTTGGCATCATCTTGAAGATCTGGATTGTCATTTCATGCTGCTTTGTTATTTTTAAAAATTCTATCCTTTCATGGTCCCTAACTGCGATCCTGTCCTCAAGGTCTGAAATTCTATCCTCGGCTTCATTTAAACAGTTTTGCCAGCTTTCAATATAATTTTTTGTTTCTTGGATGTCACTCTGAGTTTGTTTCATGAATTCTGCTTGCTTTCTATATTGTTTGTTTAAGGTTTCTCTCAGTTTCCCATGCTCCTGTACCTTTTTTTATCTATTTCTTCTCTACTTGTACTGAGAAACTCCTTTAGTAATGTTGTTATTTCTGTCTTTACATGAGAGATTACTTCTAATTTGATTTCCTTTATAGCCTCATGGAATTGTTTTTTCATTTCACTTGCTATCTTATTAGAGATTACCAGTGTGTTACATTTGAATTCCCCTATTTCAATTTCTCCTGTATTTGCTCCTGATGGACTAGATATTTGAGATTGCATTTTGCTTTTTCTTTTTGTCATTTTCCACTTTCAGGTTAATATTTTGTCCTACAATCCCATTATTGTCAACTGTTGGTAATGTGTATCTTAGAGTCCTACTGTGAGGTTTATATTTGTCCGATTGCTGTGTACCACAGTGAAGAGATGGGCCATTAACCTGAATTCCCCCTACAGGGCCTGTTTGGTTAGTCTTGTATTCTTCCTAGGCTGACAAGACAAGAGTATTGAACAACCCATAGTTCCTGCTGTTATTATGTCTTCAAGTTGTTCAGAATCACCAGATCTCCCTGTTTATATTGTTTGTCTTAGGTTGGACCCTACCGTGTCACTGGATGTGTCATAGGCCCTTTTAATTTTCCCCAAGTTGGGGGAGGCCTTATTGGCACCCTTTGCAGCCTACCTGATGTTCTCTGTGTTAAAGAAGGACTCACCCACCATCTTGTCAATCTCACCAATGGCCTACTTCTGGAGTGGGCTATGCTATTGCTCCTGTTTACCCACTGAAGGTGGCAAACTTTATTCCTATTTTAGAGGCAAACTCACTTCACTGATGAAAGCCTGCTGACTTCTTCTATTTGAATGAGAAGTTACTGAGTCTCCCCTTGATACAGCATGGGTAATCTACTGCAGTCCAAGGTACTGGAGGGAGGCATGGGAGCCAAAGATCAACAGCAATAGTAGGTCCAGGAGGTAGGGGCATGTCCCCAGTGGCAGCAGTGGGACTGCCAGGGTGCACACCACTGGCTGGAGTTCTTGAGTCCTGAGCTGGGTGGCCAGGATGGTGGGGCCCTCAGAGGGGTATGGCTCTGGCAAGGCCCGCATGCTGCTGCCAGGTGTTCTCTTTGGCAAAATTAAGGTCAAATAGTTGGAGTTTCAGTATTAGTGTTACATCTACTGAAATAAGTCATAAAATATTCCAAAAAAGTTTCCAGTTATTAATATGTTTAGTTTGTCCTTAAAATGGGATATTTTTTAAATCTTCAGTTTTTCTTATGGATATATAGGAATAAATATTGTACAAGACAATAATAGAGACTAAGGGAAGTTAAAGTTGAAATTTATAGTAACATTAATTTACTAGTTTACTTTCACAATATCAATGGTTCAAAAAGAAAAACAAATGTGTTGGAATACAGCTTTGTTTTGAGTAGCAAAATACATGGCCATATTTTTTCCTTAGAAATGTTTTAGAAATTCTAGTTAAAGTGTCATAAAAGTTTACAATGCACATTTATAATCTGAGATTAGAATTTTACTAAGTAAACAATAGGTAGAGATTAAAGATGAGTGAATTCACTTGCAACACATTTAGAAACTTAAAATTAGTACTACAGCAGTAATTAATTTTTCAAAATGTTGAGTAGTTGCCCTTCTTTCCTGGCTAGAGTCTAAATATTTTTTCTGACATTTCATAATGTATTGTACATATTCATATATTTGAAAAACTCTATTGAGTATGTGACAAAATATAAATCCTTTATGTTGTAAATGTGAAAAAAGTGGTTTTCTTAGTCTTACAGTGAATCTTAATGGTCTTTAAAATTCTATTTTTAAAAAGACAGACTTTTTCTTATGAAAGCAGCCATTTGAGGATGACAAGAGTGGAATAAGACCTTAGAAAAAGTCAAATTCTTCTAAACATATACTTAAATTTATTTAAGTATATTTATTTATAAGTAAATTTATCTAAGTTTATTTAGCTACATGATAATATATTTAAAATATAAATAGCTAGATACTTGAAATCATACTTAAATTATTCATAATTATGGAAGTAATACATTCACATGACTAGGTAATGTTTCCATTTCCCTTTGTGTTTCCAGTACCTCAGTCTCCAGAATCTCATCATAAACATGGGTTGTGAGGACACATTTTTTGAAGTGGATCAGTTTCATGTTTTAGGCAATTTTAAAAATAAATCCCAAAATTAGTTTTTTTCTCATATTCCTCTTTTAAAAAATGTTTATTTTGACTACATTTCTGGAAATAAATAAAAAACAACACAAATGCACATCACAAATACATGTATATACAGGTACCATCCACAAGATAAATTTTTATTTTCACCTGTAAGTTTTTTTAACTACCAGGTAGGTCATTACTATTTCACACAGGTTATAACTCTCCTTCTTCTCATGAAGTCAGTCTTCACCCTACATCATCTTAATTTGGTAGAAAGACTGAAAATAAGACAAGGAGTCATAATGGGAGCAGAAGACAAATCAGCTTAGAAGGATCACACTTTTACTCAAGAGAGACATACCTTAAACTTTCTCTATTTCTACATCCTATTCTATTTAAGAATGGGGTAGAGGAGTAAGAACCAGTCTTTTCCTTCTGTGACGCTAATTGTCCTGTTGATGAGACTGAAATAAAGATATAGTAATGACAGAAAAAATACTTATTGATAATATATAACACACAGGGGAAAAAATTCAGAGCCTTATAGGGATGGTTAACCTTGGGCTAATCTGGTGTCTTAAAAGAAAAATAAGCCTATGGAAGAAAGACAAAGGATATTAGGCTTTCAAAGATGGGTGGCTAATTGTGGGTGGGTACATGCTGAGTGGAAACTAATGGTGTAAATTTGTGTGTGCAAATCCATCTCACAGTTCCTTTCCATCTTCTTCCTTAAATTTCCCTGGGACAAGGAATTTATAACATTCTCCATTTCTCAAAGATTCTACTTAAATTCTGATGAAGGAAGTTTCTTTCTGCACCTGTTAAGTCTCAAATTCCTACAGCTCAAAATAGTCATATGCCAAAGTGGTATATTTTGAGGTAGTATATTCTCATGTATGTATAAAAAAATAAGCAAAACACAGTATCTCTGAATGGCTCTAGTGGGATCAATGGCACACACATAGGCCAGATTTCCACAGATGTGAGTGTCCCAGAGCAGTTGGTCTAGCATGACCTCAGCCCAAACACCTTGTCTGTTGTCTAATGGTCCCTGGTATCAGCAATTACACCTGAAGATTCATGTGCTGAAAAAATGGCACAGAATTAAAATTCTTAAGTTCCTTGAAGCACTTGTCTTCTTCCTCTTTTGGTTTGAGTATAAGTTTATGCATAGCTCCATTTTTCTACATTTTAAAAACAACTTTTTTTTTCCCTACAATTTGTCGACTAAAGGTATCAGATGGAGAAAGACATATGCAGTTTTTATTACTTTTCTATCAACTCCAAAGATTTGACTTCATAGACAAAGTCATATCCATGTTTTCTAGATACAATTTAGTTAACACCCTGTAAGCAAAGCAATCCCAAATTAAGATTATAGAATTATAAAAATATAAAAATCCAAAACACTGAATGTTTATTTAGAACCATAGAAAGGGAGCCTTAGGTATCATAAAAGAAGAGGAAGCAAGTTTTAATTTTCACGAGCTTCATTGTAAACCTATCCCTATTTGGTTGCTTACTTTGTCCCTTGGCAAAAAGCCATGAATATGAGTATGTTTTATAAAACTGTTTCATAGTCTTGAGCCCTTCATTTAACTAAAGTACTCTTTCTTAAAACTTGAAAGATATTAGTGTCCTCAACCTTATTTATTTCACAATACCATATGGGAGACCAGAGAGTCTACATAGCTTTATTAGTTTACACATGTTTTTCACTGTAGGAAACACTTAAAGTAGTGATTAATTTAAATAAAAAATGAAGGAGTGCAAATGGACTAGTTATGTGAGATGTTACTAAGTACACACAACAGAGATAATACTTTCCCAACAATTACAATTCTCTTTAATTTATGCTAAGTAAAAATTCACAAACTGTTTTTCCCATTTGATACATACACTCATCTCACGGTTGTTGGCTGAGCAAAATAAAGTACCCTTATTTATGCTTAAGATACAACCTGGAATGCTTGAAACTTTCAAAATACTTCAACTTGGAAGTATGACCATCAATTTCCCCCGGTGGCTGAAATATATTTGCTTCAGTGATGGATCTTATTGATAACTGAGATTTTGATAATAGAGAAACGAATCATGCAGTCATATGTCTATGTAATAAGTATTGTCTATGCCATGTGATTCAGTTTTCTTAGAGAAAAGAAACATTAATGGAAGATGAAAAATTAAACCCTGTGCCGAAGTGTAACATGATTTGTTGAAAGTATAGCTTTCTTTTTAATTGACTATTACTTCTTTAAAAGTAAATAATGAAATAGTCCAATATTTTTAAAAGGTATTAAGATTAAAAACATAGCATTGTAGTTTACATTCACTGTAATAGTTAACAATTGTGTGAACTTGAGTAAGAAATGCATGACTGATTGAATTAACATAGTTCTGGGTGTGGCTGAATGGATTTACTGAAGATAGAGGACTCTCCCTGGGTATGAGTGGCACCAACCAATAGACTTGTACCTAAGCACAATAAGAAAGAAAGAGAAGGAAGTCTTGTTTCCATCTTTTTGAACCAGCTTCTGTATTCACCTCTGCGTTGGATGTCTATCTTCTGACTTCTGGTGTAGATTCTTCAGCCTCTTAATAGAGACTCACATAGGACTCCACAATGGCTTCCCCATCTTCATCTCTGATTGGACACTGCCCTTTTGCATTCTACCACACTAGACTCTGTGGGCATCCATTGTAAGCTTACTTTGTAAATTGTATATGTTTATGTATCTTGCATTCAATCTGTTTCTCTAGTGAGCACTCACTAATGCATGTGCTTCTCAGTTTTTAGAAGATGTTTGCCTAGTAGATTTTCCTCTTCCAACATACTAACTTAATCATCTGTGTGAAAATTACTAGATAGATAGATAGCTTCTTAATATAGAAAATCCAGTACTAGCTTCCATCTAATGAACTAGACTCTGGGTTTATATGCCAGAAAACTGCATTTTTGTGGTGGAAGTTATGCTTAGGATTGAACTTAGTCATACTTTAGCTGGTTAGACATTTTTAGGTTCATTTTATGAACCTGAATAATAATTGCAGTCTTTTGGAATTTGACCACTTAAAAGATTGTTATCTAAAAAAATGATTAAATCGGAGAGTGCTATACACAAGCTTACATGATTTTTATGTAGAGCAGAGGTAAGAAATAATGTTTCACCAAATCTACTATGTTTTGATTTACACTTAACTGTTCGGAGGAAAAATGAAGCTTTGATAAACACTTACTTTGTATGCCCGATAGTTATTCATGATGATATGTGTTAGAATTACATTTCAAAAACTTTGTAGGTATACCCAAAACCACTTGCAAATAACTGAGATTTCCTAGAAGTCAAACACAAATACATTTCGGAACCTGTCCACACATTGTTAGTGTAACCATCTTCTGTTTCACACTTCTACCTCAGCATTATGCGAGTAAATGGAGATCAAAGATAAAAGTTACCAAAAGGTTATTCAATCACAAGTATACACAGCTCTAAAACATGGAGAGATCAGTGACCTGCGGGTTGGTCTTTGGTTTGAGTCACAAGAGGAAGCAACAACACAAAATGCTTTTTGACAGTTTCAGCCGTGTGCTCTGCCCAATCCCAGACCCGGGACACCCTTCCTTAGCAGAATGACTGCTTCTAGAAAGTAATTTTGGATTGAATTAGAGCTTTCTGAGAGAGACAAAACATACTTTACAGTAGGCAAATTGAATTTCTCTGGTTCAGTGACTTGCTGTGCCACGGCGTCTCTCAAGGAGATTTTCACATTATTGAGAGCTGGTAGATTTCCTTGTAAAATAGCCACAGTCTACACACAAACAATACACAGCCGACTCTTTGTCTGGCGTTTCTCTCAGGAGTATTTGTAGCTCTCCTTTATACACATACAAAACTATTTAAATGAAGCAAACAGAAAGATGACAGCCATTATTGTCTCTTTCTCTGAAAAAGAGTATGCTGCAACTGGTTCCTAATTCATGGAGAGATTTTGATGAAAAGGCTTTTCTTTACCTACTGGGGTGAAATGGATGGAATATTTATTATCCCCTACACAACTATGAATGGGGAATTAGGAATATCTCTAGTGATTTATTAGGAATACTATGTGGCATCAGCTATCGGAGATACGTATTTATTCTAATAGTTCATAAGGAAATGATTTTCAACTTTTCAATGATTTTCATTTTCCTTTGTAACGCATTTCTAAAAACTAAAATCCACTTAGATTTACACCACTTTCTAAATATTTATTCACATAAATCAGATATTTCTATATAGCTCTGAGGGATAAGGTGGTAAGAATCAATTTCTGAGCACTAGGCAGCAATTGTTACATAACACTGCATATTACACATTTCATCATTTATTCAATAATATTTTTATGATTAAATGACTTCATGAGGGAAAAGCAAGTAGTTTTTAATAGAAAATAGCAACAAATTTTTGAATGCATGCTCAATTTTTTTGGTGGGGGTCTATATGGTCTTTTATTTCTTCAGCACTTAGCTGGTCATTTGCAGTCGTGCTACAAACATGTTTGCTCTTTCCCGCTTTCCCACGTGGCAGAAGGTGCCATAGCCTAATTTCCACCACTTGCTCCTGTGCATAGTGTTGCTTTATGTGGTACATTGGAGGTAAAACCATGCTGGAGAAATATTCATCACTTCATTAGCTCATAACGAGCTTTCATTCTGACATGGGACAGGGAATGGCATTTACCCAGGAAAGGCTGCGTTCTCTGTGGCGATGCTTCGCTCCAGAGGTCCCTTAGACTTGAAACCCCAGGAGCAGATGTGATCTCAGGCCTAGTTTAGAGGGAACAGAACTGGGGGGCGGAAGCACCTCCCTCCCTCGCTGAGGGAACTTCTGCCAGAAGCAGCTTTCTCACCAGGAAGACCCTCAAATCATTGCCAAACGAGAATCTGCTGGTGGAAAGTCAGTGGGCATAAAATCTCTAGTGATCTGATGCTTGTTCATGAAGCAAGCAAGAAGCATATGTGACGATTCACAGAAGGATGGGGTCTGTGTACTGAGCCACAGTCAATTCGGGGCGCGGGGGCTTGGGGAGAGGCGGTGATTTTGTTGGCTGACCTCCAGGAAGTCTTTTCTCAGGGTTTGCTGTATTACTTGAAATCTCTGCAGAACTAGGGTATCTGGAATGTTGAGAAGGTTGATACTTTGTACTTTTTCCTTAATTCAGTTTGTCTCAATAGTTTTGTTTGAGTATAATTTGCAAAGCAGGACAATAACAAAACCATCTGGTTTCTATTTTACTTTTAAGTGTATACAGGACGTGAAGAATTTGAACAGACATCATAAAATGTTGTAATACATGTGGCAAAATAAAAAATTATTCTATAAATAAAAGTTGAAAAAATAGGATTATTAAAGATATGCATGAATCCTTATTTTAAGGAAGAGGTAACAGAAGGTTTCATTATGTGCCTCAATTCCAAAGCACATGGTTGTGTTGCATACACTGATTCTTTGATGTACACACACACACACACACACATCTATACACAAATGGCACAAAAATGTCAAAAGTGATAGATACAGATATTGGCAAATCATATTATGCAATCATATTATGCAACCACAAAGAGGCTAGCAATTGAGATACCTTTGTCAGAAAGAAATGCTTGAACATTCTATTTTGTTTCCTTTTAGTAGCCTGGAGATTTTTAGCAATTGGCTAATTTAACAGCAAAAGTTACATTTTTACTGCTTTGCATATTAATCAGTTATTTAGAACACTCCTGCTGAGAAATATCATCATAACAACAGTATCACTTTAATGGGGCAGTGCAAAGATACCCTGGAGAATCAATTACGGTGAAGGCCTATGAGAAACTGTTTTGTTTTTCATTATTTTATGGGGTTAGGAGGACAGCTGATGAGATAATGAGACCTGAAGCATTTCCAATACTTTTAAGGGAAAACAGAATACAATTCATTTGGCCCCAAACAATTACTAAGGAGTTACCAGGGTGAAAACCTTGAACTCTGTGAGTTTGAAAGCCTAGAGGTAGTTCCGTGTTCTGTTACATTAATGAAACAAAGCAAAACACCAGTAGTAATAGTAGCAGTGCACATGTTAAAGAAGTATTTGAGCTCTGAGTTATATTTTCCAAAAAAAGGATTGGTAAATAAAATAGTGCATGATGTTTTAAGTCTGGAGTCCATGCAATGAAATCTTTCATAGAGCCAATCTGTAAAAAATAATTCGCAATTCGGAAATAATTTTACAATCAATTATAGTACCCCATGTTAGTAATCTAATTGGAAATATTTATTGTGTCAAAGAGAAGCTTGTTCTAATATTTTTTTGTTAGGAAGTATTATTCCATCGATTTAAGACAATGAAACCCTGTTGATATTAATAAAATTTATTGCTGAGAATTTCACTTAATTTTTTCATGTGATAACAATGAAACACCAAGTGTTTCCTGAAACTTTACAAAAGTAAATGGAGCAGCTTCTTTTAATCTTGTCTTAACTTAGATTTCAATCCTGCCAGAAATCTTTCAACCCACTATTTTCTTTTTTCACACATAGATAAGTTCTGTTCCTGAAGCATGCTTTAAATTTCCTTGTCCTGTTTGCTTTCTGTTGCCTAAAAGTAAAGTAACTTTTCCTAATTTTTACTGACAGCATTCTCATCTTTCAAATTTCAGTACTTGTTTTTACTTAAAATATCCCTAATCGTTGTTATTGGTGATTACTGCTTCAGCATTCAGATCCTCTGCTATCGCAGACTGCAAACCTCTCAAGATACTTAGTAAACTCTGCTTTGTATTATAAATACTGTTCCTACCCATCCTGAACTGTAAAAGACTCTAAACTCCCATAGGGGAAAAATCATACAATATTGGTTATAGTATAAAGCATAAATATTTCAAAATTCATTTGTGCTTTATATAAAACTCTGTATTAATAAACTAGATTAACAACGCATGGAAAACTATATCAAAATCCACTCAGTAATCCTATGCTTTTTAAAAATTTTGTACAGATAATTCACAACATTTAGAGAAGTGTTTGTTTTTGGCTAAACAAACATGGAATCTGATCAAAACTGCAAAACTTTTCCCTCAAAAATATGTCTGGTCAGCTGAATAAAAATATGCCTACATGAAACACGAAGTATGGAATAGAATGATTCTTATTTGGCCAAGCAGTCCTCCATCAGACATAAGAAAAAGTATTATTATCTAATTTGAATCACAAAACTTTGTCATGCTTTCAGCAAATAAAGAGAAACATAATACGAGATGAATAAAAATAACTACTAATATAAAATCAGATCAAATAACCCAACCTATGACTCTTTAGTGAAACTAAAGTGTTAGTTTAGTGATACTCAAACATAGTTGAATGTCATTCTTTGGAAAGTGACTTCACTCACACCAATATGTACAACTCCCCTTAAGGTGAATCAGCCCATTTCTCTAGCTTTAAAGGACCTGGACGATGTCTCTTGATTTTCAAAAGTAGCTTCCAACCAAAATTACATTCTTTGTAATTTTTTGATTTATAAAATACTATATAACACATTTGCAAGAGATTTCATTGTATGAATCCTTCATTACTGTAGCTATCTAAAATTGGCCATAGTACATGCATTAATTCAGTTTGAGTAAACCTGAAGCCTAAGATGCTTAAGAGCTTGAAAAGCAGGAAGTGTACTTCTGAGACACTGACCTGCACTTTGCCCTCTCAGAAACATTGAGGGTGGTGCGGGGTTATTTACATTCACTACAGGAAACGTGGACAAGCCATGGGCTCCAGAAATTCTCACTGATATGAGTCCACATCCTATGAGTCCCCAGGCCATCAAAGTACTTACGGTTCTTCTTGTTCTTCGTCTTCGTCTTCATCATCTTCTTCTTTCAATTATTTTTACATTTATAAAAATTACCACTGCGTATTAATAGCACACAATGATTACATTCACTGTAGGGAACTGATGTATGTACATAGCACATCTCAGTTTTTCCCCTTAGCCCTCCACACCTCCCTCTTGCTGGCATCAGATTCAGTTACCTTTCTTATGTCTCCTTGTAAAGTTAATTATCACAAATGCACAGTAATAACCAGATTCTTAGGAAGAAAAGTGCAAAAGACATAAGAAAATTTATACTGAATCAAAGTACACTTTAAAAAGAGAGAGAGTTGGTACTTATGATTCTTGAATTAATCTGAAAGGAACTGTAACATTTTCTTGTCAGTTTGAAGGAAAAGGAGGGCTTGACTTCATGGAGGGTGATGTTAGCTTCTTGCTGTGTGTGTGTGTGTGTGTGTGTGTCTATTATATATGATAATATGGTTCTGTGTAGTTTAGGTTTTCTTTTTCATAGTCTCAATTATTTTCTTGGAATAAAATTCTAAATTTGAAGTAACACAGATTGATTTCATTCTATATATCTTTGCATTATTTGAATTTATGATCTCAATACAATATAGTTTCTACATTATTAATTACAATTGAGAAAAGTCTTTGTTTTTAACTTTTATTTTTGAATTCCTCACCCTTGTGTATTTGAATCCTCTCTCTCTTTCTCTCTCTCTCTCTCTCTTCTTGAGTATACCACAATACTTAAAGTACATTTTACAATACATAAGCCATGTATTTTGTGGGATAAATACTATATTTCAGTAGTGGGGCTTTTTGACATTCTTTTAGAGAGCTGTCAGAAGTAATTGTTGTTCTGCTTTCATAGAGGTGACCTCAGGAATGTTCTTGGATCAGGCAGCTTCACCCACGAGGCTGAAACTGATAGATCACAGCAGCGTTCCCTCATGAATGTACCAGCCCTTACAGTCTCACTTTGCGATTCCTTCTGTGAAGCTGCAAAAGGACACTTGACCCAAAGATGAAGTGCTTTGCTACCTATTCAGACTATGCTAAGCTTAGGACTCCTCTTAATTTAATCATAAGATAGGGGCCTTAAGACAGAGTGCTGTGCCCTGAAGTTAGTGTTGAAAAGACCACATCCTTTAGAAGTCTTTCCTGCATATTTGATGAGTTGTCCTATAAATTGTCATATATTTCATTTGTAAATGCACTCGATTCTAATGTAACAATTATTAAATTTATCTTAATTATTATCTTCATTTAAAATGTATTACATTGTTACCCTTTTCCAGCTTTTTGTCCAAAGGATTTCTTTCCTTCTTGGCCTTTTCATGGATATAAATTACATACTGAATTCTCCTGACACAACTATGCATCTCTTCCATTTTATTTTTTAATTTAATCAAGAAGAAGAGACAGCCTTGCCCTTTTTACAACAAACCCTCTCCTGACAGATATCTCAGGGTCCCACAAGAACTATTCTAATCCCCTCTGAGAACATGCTTCCAGTGTCTTAATGATTTCCCATTTGGTTTCATCTCTCAACATCACCATAATTTTGATAAAACATCCAACATATGGACCCTGAAGAGACAAATTCAAGCCATAGCATGAATTAACATCTGACATAATTTCAGCTTGGTCAGGTAATATCAAAACATATTGTATTTTACATATTGAAGCATCATTGAGCACAATTAGCTTTTAAAACATCCCCCTACATTTAAAAATGATAAGTTTTCCTGTTTTCTCTGTATGCAACACAGCATTTCCAACCAGTTCTCAGAAAGTGGTATTATTAACTCTAATCTAGGAATGAGAAACTGAGACTCACATAGTTTAAAAACTTCCTAAAGTGAACACTGCCTATGTTTGATATAACTGGGGGTACGATCTCTAGCTGACTCCAAGGGTCTGTGATTCTTACTATGTGATAAATTCTCCTTTGGAGATTTAGAAATTGACTATGAATAAATCTCCTCTGGTAGACAGAAAATGAAAGCAAGCTTCACAGGAATAAATTATTGGGGTGCACAGAAGAAACTAAAGAAAAGTGAACAAAACTCACGGATACTTTATCCATGTAAATGTCAAAAGGAAAAGCAGTGAGCTTTCCTGAATACATAAGATTATAAGAGAGATGTGAAACAGTTTACAATGTAGTGTTTCACATATATATTTTACTTATTTTATGTTTGGAAACATGACAGTACCTAGAAAGAATGAAGGGCAATTCAGACCAAAAAAAAGATAGTAATAGCTGTATTTGTATTATCTTGTACAAGAACATAAATATCCTAACCTTAGACTTACAGATGGAGAATCAAAAACTAATTAGAAATAGTAAAAATGCAAACATACGTATAGAGCACTGTAATATACACATATGATCACATACTATATTCATATGTATATTTATCATATAAAATTTATTTGATAAGAAGTTTAAAATTATATTTGCTTTAATTTGTCAAATAAACATTTACTTGAACTTTCTGAATGACAAGAATTACTTCAGATTATATTTTTAATTTTCACATTATATTTGATGAATGACAAGAATTTTCAGATTACTTTTCAGATTATATTTTTTGTTTTTAAATAGGAACTTAAACTAATTTGTTTGGATAGTGATGCCAGGGGTAGAGTAAAGAAGCACAGTGAACAATAGCAGTAACTTTTTGTTTGTAACCTCACAATAAAATTTCCCTTTAGATAAGCTTAGATTTAGAATTGTGTCTTTAAGTATTAACAAGTTACTCTTGCCCCACAATTGGAACTGACTGCTACTTTATGCTTGTAGAAGATAGGGAAAATGTCTTTAGAAAAGCAAAGCAAAACAAAAGCAAAAACAAAATCAGCACTACATAGAGTATAACTGAAATGTGAGCAAATATTAAGCTGGGTTATAATGTATGTTGTAGTCAGGGGTTGCAAGGACAACAATTACATACAGGACACATAATTTATAGTATGTATAATGGTCACCCAAGGAGCCAAATACAAAGAAAGTGCAGGAAATCTGTCCGCAACACTAAAGATCTACAAAATCCAGTGGAGGGCCTGGATCCCATGGAAGCAACCTGCATGAGTTCAGCTGGAAACCTAGAGTCCACGAAAATGACTCATGCAAGTCTATTTCATGAATCTGCCTTGGGAAGGCCCAAAGGTCAAAGGTGGAAGCTACAAAGTCTGTGCTAGTGGCATGAAGATTCTGTGCTAGCAGGCTGAGGCTTCTATATTGGAACCAAGAAGTGATGCTCAAAATAAGGACCAGGGCTCCACTGAAAAATACCATAGCCATCTGCAGCGACAAGGAGGTCTCCAGCTCCTCTGATGATGAGAACAGAGAACAGGTATCAGGAAGCCAGCGTGACAAGCTTCTGTTGGAGCTTAAACGGCACACAGCTTCCCCTCCAGAGCGAGGAAGCGCTGCTCAAATTAAGGACCAGAGCGCCCCCAAAGTGAACCACAGCCACTCTCAGCAACAAGGTCCTGAGCTCCTCCATGGACAACAGCTGAGTTCCTATCAGGGGCGCCAGCATGACAAGCCCTCCAGGAGAACCAAATGCTCCAAACAACACCACTTAGGGGAACCCACAATGCTACTCTTCCTCTCCAGTTCTGCTTTTATGCTGCAACAGTCCTCAGGTGGGCCATCGACGCTCATCCACGCTGATTCAGTTCAGCTGGTGTTTTAAGCTGACCAGCAGTTACCAATCCACTGCAGTGTCAAAGAGAAGAAAGTATAAAATAATAAGATCTCCCTGAAGAGTTGGGTATTTTTCACACAGTTCTAGTTATTCGTTTCCTGGTACTGCCTAATTTTGTTGATTTTTAGGATGAGAGAGCAGTTTGGAATCCAGGAGGACCTATAGCAACAAGACCAAATTATACAAATGAACAGTATTCTATATATCTCTTGTTATTCACTTTGGAAGGGCTTTAAATAGTCACTGCTAATGAAAAATACCCTAGTTGCTCTTAAATGAGGAAAATCTTGTCCAACAGTGTCTGACTGGTTAGAATACACAGTTCACCAGGACAATATGATTCTTTGTACTAACCAGTCACTTATTTATTTGGCAATCATGTGTATAGTACTTGCTATCCTATTCAGTTAGAAGGAAGCACTTTCCAGGGATAAATCATTGCAAATGAGCGCTCGTCTTGCTGATCCCTTTAATTCTCTGACTTTAGAACAAGACTTCATTAATGACAAAGAGACATAATAATAGATTTTTTGAGTCTACATCAATATGTATTATGTTGCTGTCCTGAATACGTAACTGAAATCTATTTCTGCTTTTCCATATTTTGGTATGACTCAATCAAAGAAGGGATACTTCTTGGCTTAGAAATGAAATTATGGGATAGCTTTGTCTGAATTCTACTGTAATGGGGTATTAGCTCCTAGATTGCTGTTTTCCTGATATTGTGGGAGCTGAGACTATAGATGTATATACTGAAGAAATCCCTAGAGGCATATGTATTCTTCTGTTATGATAATGTTACCATTAGTTTTGATTGCTTCTGACTATAGTTTCTGGTTACAGAATTGCCCAAAGCAAGAAGTTTAGTTTTGTTCACATTTTTCCCCTTAATTTGAGAGAGTGTTTTTATTTCACTTTTATTTGAAATGAGTTCCTGTGCTGTTATTATGGCATTTTATGTGGCTTGTCATTGTAGTAATCAATTTTATATTTTCTTCACACCAGTTCAACATTCTGTTCTTGATGAGCACTTTGTCATATTTACTAGGGTTCTTGTCATACATAGGAAAATGCTTCCTCTATTTGTCTCCTAAATTTTGCTTTTCCCTTGTTAGTAATTTCGCTATCTCTATATCAATGTTCTGGCTGGTTGCAATTACAAGTTTTCCCAGCTGGGAGCTTGTAGCATTTTCTCAGTCACTGCCACACACTGATCTGTTCTGATATGAGTACCAATTGTTTCACCTCCGTGTCCTGCATTTTTACCATCTTTTGTTGTGAACTGTGGAAACTTGAGAGAGTAGAAATTTATTTCTTGTGTATTTCGCCTGAGACAAACTTAAGTTTGTTTTAGTGTCCTCCTGGTTAGATGAGGGTTACTGTTGTGTTAAAGTCTTAGAATTACTGCCTAGGTATTTTGATTAAAATTTTATATATATATATATGTTCCAGAATGAGAAGCATTTGGGTCCTGCTATGGCAAGAAACATTAAAAATATTCTTAGATGTTACTCAGTAATGGTGAAGATGAGAGTATGTGTACGTGTCTGTGTTTGTGTGTGTGTGTGCTTATGCATATGAGTCTCTATCCTTTCCCTAGACCTAAGCCTCTGGTAGTATTTTTTTCATGTTTTTTCCCTCAAAAACATTTTGTTCTCAGTGAAAGTATTTCTCTAGTAGAGTGATTTCCAAATTCATGAATTAGAATCACCTGGGTGACTGCATCAAGCACAGAGATTTCTGAATTAGTATGTCTGACAAAAAAGGTGAGAAATTCCATTTCTAATGTTTCTATGTAATGCCCAGTGAAGTTGTTGGTAAAGGGAATTTATTGCTTTAAGCAATGAGGCACTTTGATTTTATGGGCCTCCAAAAGTTATGTGGTATCTTTCATAGTTTTCAGCAAATATTATATGATAATCTTTCAGTCACGACAGGATCATGAAAAGGACAATATCAATGACATTTATTTATAAATGTAACACTCAAGAGTATAAAATTTTAAATTGCACAAACATACACACAACTTTCTCCACAATGACTATATATTTGTATGAAATGGTGATTTGGTTTAAATATTCTGATATATGGTACATTAAGATGAAGAAAAAAATTATCTTCATCAATGTAATAAGATATACTTCCAAAAACACACAAACAAAGGAAATACAAATCAAGGGAAGGTACTTTGAAACCAGTAACCTAATTAGGAACGTCCAGATGCAAGTTTGATTTTTTACTCAAAGACCTTTCAAATTCTTAAAAAATATAGATTAGTAACTCAGTTAAAAATATTTTTCAGATTTTGATTAGGAAAAGTCAGAACAATATCTAAGCTAGCATAGTAAAAAAGTTAGAAGTTTTCTGTGAGTATATTTTGGGGCTAAAAGTTTAAGAAGTAAAAAAAAAATTTCTGGAATAATTAGATATTGAAAGTATTCATTAAATCTAAGAAATTCAATCTGCTTAAAACTACTTATTAAAATGTTCAGATAAAATATAGAAACTATTTTAAAACATGATTGTAACCACTGTATTATAATGTTGTTTTAAATGTTATTTTGAGATTAAATAACCTATATTTTGTTGATAATATGAGAACTAAACTCTTAGAGGTACTGGGAAAATGGCCCAAAAGGTTTGGAAACAAATGTTTGAATAATAAAATAGGCCATTTTGTGTTTTTGTCATTTAATATTTTTCAATATAAGCAGATGAACAAAGTACTCATTATAATTAGTTACCATTTTGGTTGATTTAAAATTTTTATTATCTAAAAACTATTGTTTCAGTAATTTAGCTGAACACATACAAAATGCACATGTCATAAATTGTGCCTATATATCCTGTAAAATTGGCAAAACAATCATTGTAATAAACATACAAAATTACCTCAGAATTATATCCTACCCCATTGTACCCATTCCCAGTCACTGTCATTAACATTCTTCCCTGTCTCTAGAAAACTACAGACTTGCTTTCTACCATTTGTAGATTAGATTTGATTTTTCCAGATTTTCTATGAATAGACTCACTCAGTATGTACACTTTTAAAATGGATTTTTAATTCATTTTAATTTTGTGGAAATTCATTCACATTAAAGCTCTAAAAAAGCAGAATGTTATATCATTCTCCTCTCTATTACAGAACATAGTGAAACAAAAGAAATTAGTGTCTGGCTGCTGTAAAGTGACATTTCAGGTGACTCTCTTCTGTTACTATAACAAAAATCCCTGAGACCGGACACTTATAAAGAGTGAAGTTTATTTAATGTGCAATTCAGGAGAGTGTTTTCCTAAGAACTGTTGAGTTTTGCTGAGAGGCTTCTATCTGTATCATGACAAGATAGTTGGCTTAATGGCAGGAGAATATGAGAAAGAATTTGAAGGAAGAAAAGAAAAAAAGAAAGAGAGAGGAAGAAAGAGAGAAAGCAGACTGATTGAGGCAGTGGGAGAGGAGGATTGCATGATACTACAGGAAGATTTAGGTCTAAATGTATGGTTTGTATAATAACTTGCTTGTTCTTGAAGTAACCAAGGTTCAATGAGAAATACATGAATTATTTCCAAGGTTATGACAACAGTGGACTGACTGCTCCCAGGAGGACCCTACTTTTAGAGCTTCTGCCACCATTCAGCATTACTACGCTGGGAACTGACCCCCTAGCGCAAGATGGCTTATGAGACCACCTGTGCTGAAAACACAGCAAGCTGTATCTTTTACAGTAATATAAGAGAAACTGAATTATGAGGTGCAATTTTCTGACCTCATACATTTTTAAGAAAAAAACCTAAATATATCTGTTTCCATTTCCAAACTCCACTTCAACCAAAACCCTATTATCTAGTACAATTCACAGAACATAGAAATAATTCAAAATACATTTGCTTAGAACAAGTCTGAGAGTAAAACATTTTGAGGAATCATTAAAAAAAAAAACCTTGATAGAATGGACCCGTGGCACTACACACAAGTATAAAATTATTCAAATCACTCATAGATTGCTCTTTTTTCTCAGCCTTCTCAAAACTTTCTCTTCATTACCCTGTCTACATCTACTATCCCGATTTCACAAAACTCAATTCTCCTGTTTTGGGTTTATTTTCATATTTGGAAATGAACAACTCTGATATGAAATACTAACACGTGCCAGAGTTAAATAGGATGAGCAAAATATCTAGAACTGTTTCAGAGATGGAATAGAAACTCATCCAGTGACAATATACAATATCAAACCAAGATTTTATAGTGTCCAAATTATCTTAAATGTGTTTATTTAAATGGGTAGACATGTAAAGATTCTACCTATTGAAAACAAAAATTCAAGTATCCTAATTTTTAAGATATTTTCAAGATATTTTACTCCTGAAAATTACTCCCAAAATTCACTCCTGTTAAATTTTTACATACAATTTTGTCTTTGTATGAAACAATATTACAAGTATACATGAGTGGCATTAACACTCAAGTAAGTGTTTGAAATATTTCTAAATACAACTATTTTTGGAAAAATATTTCATGTGCATCACTATTTAGAACCAGTAAGGAAATGATCAAATTTGCAAGTGCAAATTCAGAAAGGAGAAAAAAATTAATTTTATGATTTTGTAATAAACTCAGTAGTTACATATAGTTTTAATCATACTATATATCTAGTGACCATTTATGGTAGGCACTGAGAACTAATGTTCTTTATTCTATGACAAATTCTATCTATCCATTTATCTATCTAACTCTTCTGTCTTTTGTAAATGATAGGTTACTTTTTCACTCGATTAGAAAAGTTTCAAAGTTTTTGATGTTTTGGGATCAATCCTTTATTTTATCCCTAGGCAGAAGACTTGATCTATGAAACTCTCTAGAACAAGCTTAAATCAAAATGTATAAAAGGGTAAAAATTCTTTCTGGCTTCCTAGTTTAATTCTTTTCTAAACTCTGTATCTAACCGTTGAAGCATCAGACTCTGGGTTAGGGTTTTTCATATTAAAACTTAAGTTAAAATTACTCCCACACTGGGCAATGCTTACATGTATAGGTTTGGATAAGAGTCCTATCTTGAATTCTGTATCTCTATTTATGGCCAAAATGTTGGTGTTCCTTCTTATACTATTATCAGCAGTCATAGCATACTATGACCTGTTTAATCTAAGATTCATTGCTTCCCACAAATGGAGAATAACAGAATGATATGAAACATTATAAGACATAGCATCACCGCTTCCTATTTCATTACATATTCTCTTTGTAATAGGTTGGCCAAAACAGCTCTTCAATATGATTAGATAAGTGAAGAAATTATATTAGATTCACTTCCCTGAAAGACCATCTACAGTAAATACAGCAGTAGATTTCAATTTAAATTAAAATTGATTGCATGCTTATTGGTTCTTCTAAGTTTTGTAACTGGAAAATTAAAGATTCACACATAGCAATTTTGATTTGCTTCAGAGAGAAGGTTCTTGATTTAGATACTCAATAGGCTACCAATAGGTAAATATAATAGCGGAAAAATGTAAATGTACTCTATTTGGGAGGTTATAATAATTGTATGAATAAAATTGAAAGTAGAATCAACTTCTAGGCTTCTTCAACTTACATTACAAACTAATAGATCTTATTGCTACTGTTTAATACACAATTGGTGGGATTAACATGCTTCCTTAATTGTTTTGAGATAAGCCCAGCTTCCAATCTTGTGTCACATTGTAATTATCCCAGTCACCAAATTATCCAGACTAAATGCTAATTTATATGTTGGTCATATTAGAAACTTTTCTCAGGAGCAGCCTGATAATAGCCTAAACAAAGGTAAATTTTCATAGCAGTATAGTCAAGTAAAGTCACATCAAATATAAGTTATATGAAATTGTATTGGGATTTATTAAAGACAGGCTATAGAATGATTTCACAACTATGGGATTCAGTGATTCTACAGAACAATTAAATTTTAATCTACCTTTTAATTTTAGTGAGAAATGAAATGAGAAGTAAAATCCAAAAATAAATCTATCCAGTCACCCTGTCTTCAATTTCTATTCAAAAGTAGGATTTTGAAGATCTGTTGACTGAAATGGACTATAAAAATTAGAAGGTAAGCAAATGATCTAACTTCATATATTGTGTAATTAATTGGTAGTTTAAGAACTAAAATAGTACAACATAACATGTTCTTGTAATCTTCAGGACCCTGTGTTAAATCTTCAGTACTAATAATATCAATAATGATATTAATAATAATAAATAGTGATTGTCACCAATAGTGTACCCTCAAAAATTTATCAAGAATCTATCAATGTATTCTTATTTTATAATAATTCTAAGCATAATAATAAATATAATATCTGTTGAGAACTCATATGTTAGGTACTATTCTCAATTTCAATAGATCTCAATAGATCTAGGGCTTGAATTCAGCTTGATTGAAAGGCCTGCACTTTAACAACTGTTCTGTACTACAGCTGAGTTATACCTTCTATAGACTGCTTGGCACTTTGATGTACATTAGCTGGTAACTACATATTTTTAAAAATATCAATTATATAAAGAGTACAGAAACCATTATTTATACAAATATTCAAATTTGACCTTGATAGCAGCATCATATATATTATTATATATTTCAAATGTATGTTTCCCATTTTAAAAATCCATCTGAACCCATACTGTGGTATGTCATATTTCATTTGCTCTTCATGATTTCTCAGAAATTGTAGATACTCTCTCTTACTTTCTGTTTCAAAATGCCAATGAATAGCACTGAGTTCTTCACTTTTCTGAATGTTTTAAACACTTGGCACATATTATATCATTCATTTTCAGTAAGTCTTCATGAAGTAGGTATTACAGTAACCCTAACTTCTGCAGAAAAATCATTTTAACTTTCTGTCACTTATAAAGACTTCCCGTGTTATCTCTTTATTATTGCAAGCATCAGGAATGTTCAAACTTTTAAAAACTTTATATTGAGACATATTTTATTATTTAAAAATAATAAAAACACACTACTTATGAAATAATGTTACATTATTTTACCAGTGATTATTTTTAATTTCTTAAAGCTACAGGACATAACACAGATACTCCTAGGTACAGAAGTGCCACATCCTCTCAACTATCATGAATGTCAGTTTTCTTTTTATTATTCTATAAGTGGCTGCAATAATTAACATTCTGAAAGGCATCCAACCACAGTGTTAACTGAATTGTTTCACTTTCTTATTGTAGTTAATAATATTGTTACATTAGTTTTAAATACAAAATCATCATATTCCTACTCTTTTTTATGTTGCATTCTTTTAAAAATTAATTATGTTTATTGACACATTTTAGATATACATAGTGATCACGTTTGCTGTAGTAAATTTATGCCTGTATGTGATATATTTTGATTGTTCTTTTTTTCCAATCCCTTAGTCTCACTTCAACTCCCCTTAATTGCAAAAACTTTTTCTCCATTTTTCCCTTTTTTTCCTTTTCGCTTTCTGCTTCCCCCCCCCTTTGTCCATAGTTCCCTTTCCCATTTGATCATTTTCTTGCTATTTCATAATATCCATTCTACATTTTGGTCTTTATTTACAGTTCCCATTTTGCACACCAGAGAAATGATATAACATTTACACATATATGTCCAATTTATTTCACATAAGAATGTGGTCTCAAGATGCATCCATTTACCTAAAAATGACTCATTTATCCTTATTTGAGGCTGAGTAGTAATTCATTGTGTAAATAAAAATGCATCTTTATCCATTCATTGATCATTGGTTGATAAGCATTTGAGCGTTTTCAAGATTTTGAAAAAAAAATAAGCATGAATGTGCATTGCAGACATTTTAAATTTTTCAGGAGAAACTGCCAACAAGAGGAATACCTGGGTCAAATGGAACCTATAGTTTTGGTTTTTCTGAAGAATCTCTACACTGATTTTTATAGTGGTCACACCAGTCTTTGTATTGTATTTTTAATTGTAAAATAAAATTAAGAGTTCGGTTCATTTTTCTTTCAACATTTGCCTCACACAAATAACCACTTTAACTACTACTCTGTATTACAACTGAGTTATACTTTCAACAGACTAGTTGACATTTTAATATATAAAAGTTAGTAATTACATATGTTTTAAAAATCAATGATATAGAGAGTACAGGAACCATTATTTATACAAATACTCTGGAATCAGGCCTTGATAGCTACATTAAATATATTAGTATATATTTAAAATGCATATTTCTCATTTAAAAATAACACTCTAAACCCATACTGTGATAATACATTTTTCAGTTGCTCTTCATGATTTCTTCAATCCTTGAAGTTCTGTATTGAAAATCATAATGAATGGGACTGTACTCATTCATATTGTCACTATTTCTGAGAAACAAAGTAATACCAACTTTAAGAAACACATGGACTCTTCCTTGGTTTTATGCTTCTCCCTTCCATTGGTGTGCTAATTATAAGGTGTTTTTACTAAATGTGTTTCTTCAGTTTTAAGGATAGATCTAGAAATAGCTTTACCATGCATACGTCTGTTCTCAAAGCACAATTATGCAGTTAATAAATATTTAAATATTGTGACCTTGGAAGTTTTAATGAAAGTTAATTGCTTGGTAAAGAATTATCGTTTTGAGATTTATCCAAGTTGACACCTATAACTTCCACTCACTCCTTTTTATTGCTATGTATTTGTTCCTTTGCCTTTTCATATGCTTTTAGTTTTCTCCATCTATTTAAAGCAATTAATAGTAAATCTACTTTGTCTATGCTTATTCATATTGGATCCTTTGGAAGTTTATAAATTTATGTAAGATTGTGAATAAAACAAAGTAATTAACAATAATGTCTTGTGTGTCCATGGCGCCTACATTTTGCCCTTTGTTTTTCTCATAGTGATGTCCTCTTTAAACTCCAACATTGTTCGGTGTTACTACTTTTTTTTTTTTTTTTTTTTTGGTACCAAGGATCAAACTCACAACCTCATACTTGCAAGGCAGGCGCCTGCTGCGGAGCTAAACCTCTCACCTGGAATGTTACTAATTTTATTACAGCCATATTTTCATGTCTTTTTGCAAATCAGAAGTAGTAATTTTGTCTTTAAATTGAATTACCTTAAATATTATTGAATTTAATGATAAGTATGTTTTATTGACGATTTTTTTCTTCATGGATTAACTGCATTTCATGTATGACTGCATTTCATTATTTTTATGTTTAACATTTATGTCTGAGTTTTTTATTTTATAGACGAATTCTTTGCATTTCATTTGTTTCGGTTGCATTCTACGAAGACAAGTGGAAGGTTCTTTGACTTTATTTATGGTGCGTTATGTAAATAAAACTATTCCTTTTAATGTAGCCTATTTTATAGATTTTTAAATGGTTTGAGGGTTTTATATATTAGTTAAGGAAACTTACCCTTATAGAAGATTGAAATACATTTCACTAAACTTTAAAGTAGAATTAAGAACTTAATAATTTTATGGAGGTATATAGATAGTCATATCTGAAAATGATAATTTAAATTTTGTTCAAACTAAATTATCTATGTATTTTTATTTTACAAATCATTAATTAATTTATTATTACTTTGCTTGCTGTATATTCCATATTTGATATTGCAACCTTGATACCAATATTTTCCCTCCTCAAATGTGTTATTGTTTGAAATAATTACTTTAGTAACAGGTTCTTGAAATAT
The DNA here is from genome assembly GCA_004027295.1 of Dolichotis patagonum. Classification (NCBI taxonomy): domain Eukaryota; kingdom Metazoa; phylum Chordata; class Mammalia; order Rodentia; family Caviidae; genus Dolichotis; species Dolichotis patagonum. Next base: position 80,430 of record PVJX010004903.1, read on the forward strand.
ATTGCAGGCTGGTCTTCAGCTCAGACTGGCCCCACTCTCAGGGATTCTTCTGCCCCAGCCCCTAGAGTTGTGGGATTATAGGTATGTGTTACCACAGTTAGATTTTTGAGATAATTTTATCAAAAAAAAATCTGCTATTTCCTCTGAATCTTCATTTCATTTTTTAAAAGTCAGAGGATATTGAATGTCATCACAAGATTATCAGAATGATCAGTGTTTAATTTTCTCCAATCTAATAGAGTTAAATTATGTCAATGAATTTATGTTTATTCAACCTTGCAGTCTTTTGAAAAACTTAGACATGATTAAAATTTTGTTAAAAATCAATAAATATAGAAATATTACTTAGTTACTTTGCTCTTATTCCCGAGACAAACTATCTCACGCACAAAATTGAAAGGGAAAGGGCATCCCTGTTTGTAGATGTTTCAGATCATAATACACTGGATCCAAAGTAGGATAGCATGGTAGACAGGTATTACAAAAAGAAACCATTCATTGCAGGCAGAGGGTATCAAAACAAGTAAGCAAAGGACAACCACAGCTATTTCTATCCCTTGTATCTTATCCAGGCTATATAGGGTGGGTAGCATTCACCCCTGAATCCTAGTGCCTCAGATCCTCTACTGTACTATGATTCAAACCCAGCATCACATATTCTATATTCAGCCCCCTCTGAAAAAAGCCCCATGTCTGTCTACATGAGGCTTTGGGTGGGGAGACATCTAGACACAAGTCATATCCATATATATGACATGTTTTTAAGGGACTGTGAAACACTTGGAAGCAGTTTGGAAACACTGTGTCAAAGATAAAAGATTTTAATACTCACTTCAGTAACCATAATGACAGTAGCTCAATGGAGAATTATCTCTCAATGTTATCCATTTCTGCCTGCTACCTGTTTTGTTTCTGAAAAGTTTTCTTATAAAAATATCATGAAATAAGTCATTTTAGTTCATCTAACCCAGAATGGTTAGAACAAAATTCATTCAATCTGAACTGTAAATGTTAATCAAGGTCATTATAAGAAAGATGTAAGCAATATTTGAGTCTAACTTTCTGTATTAGAGTAAACAGGCCTATCATGGGCTGTGTTAATTAAACAATGTTCTGTACTCTTAGGGCCTGCTTTTCAGAGCCAGGTGGCATTTTCCTTAAGTTTCTATAAAAACCTTTATACTTTCCCTTAGGCTTTATTCAAGAGGAAAAGATGTACTAATATCTTATAAACTATATCTTGACTTGCAAGAAGGAAATCTGGGACAGATCTATCATTCATAACCACACTATCCAATGAGATGCAGCTCATCTAAATGCCTTCCAGGATAATTTGATGCCATTGATCACTTTGTCTAAAAGCTAAAGAAAAATCTGTACCAACATTTTAAGTTCAATGACTCTAATTATGAAAATAACTTCCCACTGGTAGCTCATTAATAATGAGTCAGTTATCTTTAACAGAAACTCTCCCAAAGAAATAGGAGTAGCTTCATTTGGAGAAATTTGCTAGTTTTCTAAGCATATAAGACCTCTTGGTGGAGTTTCCTTAAATTTATATATTATGGTCCCCTTTGAAACATGAAGTTTTATTTGGATGACAAAGTACGGAGATACTATTTACCCCTCAGAGATATCTGAGTTTCTTTCCTGCAAATTGAGATGTCACAGAAGTGTAGTTTTTGAATGTACCAGGTCCTACTGACAAGCAATGCTTAATATGTAATTCCCTCCTTGTTACTCACTGAATCTAAATAGACTTATAGAAATGGCAAAATCTGAGTGAGAAGTTAAAAGACTTTCACAGTACATGAATTCAGTTTTGACAAGAGTCCAATAGCAAACTAATAACTGTTTTGTAAAAATGGATATATCTGTATGCCCAAGAGCAATTCAAAATGTCACAGCTTTGCTCCCTTTGAAAAATGCTGCTGTAAGCAAAATTATCAGTCATAGATATATACAGCTCAATGTATCATTTTTTTTTTGCCTTAAAGACAAAATACATCTTACAGCTTGCTAAATTTCTTTACAATACAGACCATTGATTTGACCCTCACTCAAAGTATGTGGCTGCATTGTCTAGTTTATGTAAGGGTCAAGTTTAAATGACCAAATGAGGCCCTTTTAATCTCTAGTACCCAAAGAGATGGCAGATAAGGTCAAGGTTCAAAAGTTGAAAAGCAAAACGATGAGTCAAGATTCAGAGTTGAGTCATTTTTTTGTTCTCTATTGAAGAGATCTCATATTGTGAAGCTCACTGCATAATTCAAAATTTTTTTCTTGGCAAGCAGACCCATCAGTAAAGCTTTAGTCATAAGTAAGATAAGACTGCACACAGTCTATGAAACTAAGATTTCTGATCTTCCAACCTGCAGGACACTATTTATGGAGTGAAAGTTTTGGGCCTCAAAGAGTGATAATGCTCATATGACATCCAGACTGGACAGTTAATGGCAAAAGAAAAAGAAATTATATATCCCCCAATATTCTGAGAAATACCAGTTGGAGGACTAGTTACATGACGCTGAATTCATTTTGTTTTCAATTGCCAGCAGGATATAAAAGAAGTAGCAATGTCTAACAACATTCCCAGTGCTGTGGGTCTATGCCATGGACTGCGTTTTTGTCTCCATGCATGTAATAAATGTTAAGAGAGGAACAACTCTCTGTAGTTGACAAAAAAGCACTGCCCATATCTAGGTTGTACAAGTCTTTTCTCCTGACACACATGACTTCCGTTTAAAGATTTCATCTGTTGTTGTTTGTATAATATTTTCTCATTCTGTCTGTTTTTCTCTGTCTGTTTTTTGAATTTGGGTTTGATTCTGCTGGACCATCAAAAAGCAAACCAAACAAGTGATCTGGGAATAATGTGTATGAATCACTGGCAATTTTATACATGCATATCTTCTCAGTACAGAAGGATCCCCTCAAAACTGTAGTTTTACCTTATACTCATGTAAAACAACCACCACAATTAAACACACACATGCCACAGTAAGAACATAGTGAATTACCCCCACTCACGTACATGGTCACTTGTGTTTCTCTCACTGATGCAAACCTTCCTCCAACTCTTTCCATTAAGTTTGAATTTTCCATGTACAAGCAGAGCTGACAGACTGGGGAGCTGGCTGCTGTACCTAGCAGATGCATAATAGTTTGAACCCTCTGCTCCCCTCAGTTTGTAAGTATACTCACTGCTCAACATTTAGTATTTGTCATTTATTTAATGTTTTTGAACATGACACTATATATGAAAGACCTTTTGTAATTATTTTTCTTTTAAAAATGAGAACTAGGAAAAACAGGGAAAAGGGAATAAGAATATTGTTGGAAAAATGATTCAGCAGTAATTAATGTATGGCTTTATAACTAGTTTCATGTTCAGACAGTATAGAGTATGGTTTGTAGCACCATAAAATAAGTTTAGTTCATTTTTTTAAACTCCCAGATCTGCCAATGCTATTTTGGAAGGTAAGATTCTCATGGCTGACACGACACACTTTAGTCATACAAACCAATTAACTAAACCATATTCTTGTGTAACAAATTTGTTGATTTTGGCAGACTTGAACTTGATTGGTATATTTATTGCGTTAGTTGAAGGGTCCACAAGAGGACACTTAATTGGAATAACAATACTAAAGTTATCACTTGGCTTTATTACACATTTTTGAGGGTGATAGGAGTCATCACAAAAATTTACCTTTATTTCTTCAAAACACTTTCTCATTCTCTAGGATGTTACTTTTATCAGTATCATAACCCAGATTGGAGATAGCATAATCTGTTCTGTTAGGGGCTTTCAAAATTTTGTAACCTCATTTTTAGTATATTTACAAACACTAACTCTAAACTGTTTAACATCTGTATGTCTATGTTTTGAATTTTGATTCTATGTTTACTCTATTTTTAAATAATCACTGATTCTAAAACTTTATTTTTTAAACATTATAATTATGTCATCAGAATTCACTCTCATTGTTTCAAATTGTTTCATTAATGATTATAATATAACAAACATATAGAAAACTCTTTTAGAATAACCAAATACACATTAATATTTTCTGCTAAGTAGACCTTGATTCTTTGTCCACAGATATCTCAGCATGTAGGATCATACCAGCATCCTAAATTCCACAGCTACACACTCAGGCTGGAATATGTAACTGCTCAGCCACTTCTGGACAGATAATTTCTATCCAGAAATTAAGTTGCCACTTCTGGTTGGATAATTTCCCTGAAAGTGGTGAATTGAGTTGTTTTGTTTTTGTGAATAGTAACTCAATGTTATAAAACATTGCTTTCCTTTTGAATTTCCGTAAAATAATACAGATTTGTTTATCTAATAGGCCTTATTTTATCTACAGTTATTGAACACTGTTAATTCTTTTGTCAAAACACCACATCAGGACCAAAATCTTTCTTAAGTATCTTCTAACTGGTTTTGTTTAGTACAACCTAAGAATAACATTCTCATGTTTCATTTCACATATATTTTCCAAGTCTTTTTTTTTTTTTTTTTTTTTTTTTTGGAGTAGGGATCAAACTCAGGACCTAATGCTTGCCAGGCAGGCACTTATGCCACTGAGCTAATGCCTCAGTCTCAAGTCTTTTTGAATTTCTAAATGTAAGTCTTAAATTTTTAATTGCAAACATTGTATAACTGTTGGCTGCAGAATCTCATGAACAATTTAATTGGTGAGGCACAAAGACACTATGCTTGTTAAGATCTACTTACACATAATAGTACAACTTGATTGGCAAGCTGAAGGTAAAATTTAAGATGTGTCATTTTGTTTTCATCTAGCTTAATCCACAAAATGAAAATAATGAAAATAATGAAATCATGTAAAGACGGGAAGAGAAACAATTTTTGAAGACCGCCAAAATTCTGTTCGTCTTTGAAGATTCTAGACAACACTCAGCTTATATGAATCACTCTTTCACTTTGTGTGTATGCGTGGTTTTGTGGGTAACAACTTTATAACTCATAGTCACTTCCAAGTCAAAATGCATGAATAAATCTTTATTTCTATTTTATATGAACTAAAGTTCAATTCAAGTAGTTGGCAAAATGTTAGCATGATGTAGGAATAATGAACAAGAAAAGTAAACAATGAACTCCACGGCTGCGAGCAATTTTTTTTTTGCATAATTCAATGCAGCATGCATGAGTTCAATGACTTTCCTTCAACAATAAAATATATATTCATATTCCTAACCACAGAATGAGTGACTTTACATAAGATGCAGAATCAAGTCATTACTATCCCAACTGAACTATTCTTGGGAATCTAATTTTTCTGTTTGCTGTGGACATGCTTGGTTTAAATAAACATGGTAAGGTGATAGTACGTATGTGAATTTCTAACACAGAAGGCAAACTACATTAAAATACGTGGATAGATTGTGTTTCCACAATATGCTCCATTTCGCTTAATCCCTAAAGTTAGAGGTATCCCTAAAGTTAGAGGTATCCCTAAAGTTAGAGGTTATGTTCATGGGAATGGGAGATTATTTCTTTGAAAGGGCAAAAATACTGTGTCACCTAACTAATTAATATTGTTTTATATGTTTATTTCCTCCTATATATATGAAATATTATATATATAATATATATAATATATATTCAAAAAATATATATTCAAAAAATATATATATTATATATATATAAAAATATTAAATATATATATATATATATATGATTTTTTCATCTAAGCCACACTCTGATTGAGCTGACGACTCCAGTCCACCATTCCCCAGAATGGTTAAGGGATGATGATCAGTTAGAACAGATAGTTACAACTTGATGCATTTGATAGCTAAGATACCCTCACTACAGTGCAACCCTTAAACTTCCTAATAATGACTTTTGAGACAATTTGAGCTTATAAGGCACTTTTCTGGGAAATGTCAAATATGTCACTACTCTCTTACAGGTCAATTGTAATAATTTTATCATCTTCTTTATACAGACTGAGAATTTCATACCAACTGCGGAGTTCATCAATCTACCACCTTAATCACACTTCATCCTTATTACCAAAGGCCTTAAGTGTGTTGTATTAGTGACTCATATTGCAAGAAAAATAGAAAATGATCAACAGCCTAAAGGCACCATAAAATCAACAACCTATCTATCTACCTATGTATCTATCTATCATCTATCTATACCTCACATAGCACTATATTTTATCACATTTGTTCCTGACAATGTATTTATTCAAACCCTTGAAAAAATATTATAATTTCCACAAACTATAACTTCACGTACCAGTTTCCTTTGTCCACTAATTAAACTCATGCATATTTGTAAAATTTGATACTTTTTACCTTGAAGAAATGACAAAGTTTGTGTAAAACCTTAAGTCAATTCCAATGGCAATAGTTATGAAAATCTAAAATTGCTTGCATGAAAATTCAAGGCTTTATTTAAAATGTTATTATGGATAAAAGGAGATTGCCAGTAGTAAATAAATTAATTTTATTATATTTTTAGACAAAATTAAGATAATATTATATTCTCCATTTGCATTATTCCCTAAATCATGAAAGAAGAAAAAAGAAAAAGAATATTTAAAGAATATGAAAAGACAACACTCAGAAATAGAAATCCCTCTAGCCAAAGAATAGATGTTTAATATGAAGCACAATGTTGCACTGCCAAAGTGCTGTTTGGACTGCTGATATAAAAAGAAAAAAATAGGAATTCTTTGCTTTTCTATTTATTCCCAGAGTTCAATTATCATAATACAATCTGAAATCATTAAATATTTACATTACTAAAGATAAAATCAAAATATTATCCTTATAAAATATGATTTTTTACTGAAAATGTGATAGTAACAATGTAGAACTTAGCTTATTTCAACACTGTTTTCATCTCTGCTTTAACTGAAAAACTGTGGAAGATTTCAATTCCATACCAAGACTCCAGTGGAGTTACAGAAGTGATCGCTTCTTTAATGGTCAGTTAAATTTTTTAATTCCAACAAAGAAAATGCCCTCTCTAATAGTTAATGCATTGTAATCAAAAGAAAAGAGACTTTTTTTACATATTGGAATCGTTAAAATAAAATAAACAAGTCATAATACCCATGTTATGATGAGTTTTGTCACTGACATACACTTTGGATTTCTAAAGTCCACTTAAGCATTCTGACCTCTTATATTTATTATTAAAACTATGCATAGGTGCCCAGGCAGAATCCCAGTGCACAGGGCAAACTTGGAACATGGCTCCCAGGCAGTAAGACCATGCCCTGTGTCTGAAACCACCCCAGAACACACTAGAGGGACCAGTGGGCCTAACCTGGCCGTGCGTAGAGAACTCCAAGCAGCGAGCCGGGCCCGGAATCCACCCCTGGGCCCTGATCTCAAGCCCCAGGGCAATCTCAGAAAATGGGCAAACTTGGAACTTCCTTCCCAGGTGAACCTTGGGTATCTGTGCTACCTTGAAGGGAGATTAAGTGACTGTTTTACCAAACCAGAAGATCTTAGCTGGCTCTAGTCAGTGTGGTGAGTATGCCCCTAAAATAGAGGTGTACAGTGGGTAAATAGGGCCAGTAGTAAAGCTCCCTCCAACTAACTGTAAGGCTTTGGTGAGTCTGACCCTTGGTGAGGGTGACCCCTTACTACACACAGAAAACATCAGGCAGGGTAAGGAGTGTGTCGAGAAGGACTCCCCCAACTTGAAGAAAACCAAAAGGGCTTATGAGACACACAGGCACACAATAGGGACACAGTAGGGCCTCAGCTGACATAAACACTGTAGACAGGGAGATTTGATGACCAGGAATAACCTGAAAATAAAGTAATAGCAGGAACTAAGAGCAACACTACTAGGCTTGTCAGCCCAGGAATAATACAGGACTCACCCATCAGGTCCTGCAGCAGGAAGTCAGGTGAATGGCCCACCTATTTATTGTGGGACCCAGCAATTGGACAAACATCAACCTTAGAGTAGGACCCCAAGATACACACTACCAACAGTTGATAGTAGTGGATCTGAAGGACACAACATTAACTCAAAGGGGGAAAATGGCAAAACCAAAAAGCAAAATGCAATTGCAAACATCTAGTGCACCAGGAGCAAGTACAGGAGACACTGAAATAGAAGACTCTAAAAGTAACACACCAGAAATCTCTGAAAAGATGTGCATGAACTTAAGAAACAACTCCATGAAATCAAATTAGAAGTACTCTCCCAAGTAAAGACAGAAATAACAACAATCTAAAGGAGTTGCTGAGCACAGCTAAAGAAGAAATAGAGAAAAAAGTATAAAAGCATAGGAAACTGATTGAAACCTTGAATGAACAATACAGAAAACAAGGAGAATTCATGAAGGAAACTCAAAGAGACATCCAAGAAACAAAAAATTTGATCCAAAGCATGCAAAACCATTTAAATGAAGCCAAGGATAGAACTTCGGACCTTGAGGACAGGATTGCCATTACTGATCATGAGAGGATAGAACTTTTAAAAATAACAAAGCAGCATGAAATGACAATCCAACAGCTTCAAGATGACACCAAGAGCAACAATTTAAGATTAATAGGCATTAGTGAAGACCCTGGAGTCAATGCAAATGACATAACTAAAATACTCACATAAGTAATAGCAGAAAATTTCCCAAAATTGGGGAAAAAAACCTGATATGTAGATAACTGAGACATATAGAACACCAAACAGTCACAACAAACATAAATCTACACCCAGACATATAATAATTAAGATCTCACACATACAGCATAAAAACAGAATACTAAAAGCTGTTAGAGAAAGGACACAAGTCACCTATCAAGGAAAACCCATTAAAATTACTGCAGACTTTTCATAACAAACCCCCAAGTCAAGTTGATCTTGGAGTGAGATGTTTCAGGCCCTGCAAGCAAACAACTTTCAACCCAGACTGATATACTCAGCCAAACTTTCACTCAAATTTAATGGAGAAACAAGAAAGATACTTCCATGACAAAGAACAACTGAAGAAATTCACATCCACCAAACCAAGCCTAGAAAGAGAATTGAAAGACATACTAGACAGAGATAAAAATGAACACAATCCCCAAAATAACAACAAAAAGAAACCACCAGGTAGGACAAGCAATTAAATAAGGGGGAAAAGCAGAAAGCAAACCACTGGAACATAACATGGCAAAGTTGAGTGAGTACATATCGGTGATATCCATAAATGTAAATGGCCTCAATTCACTTATCAAAACAAATAGGTTGACAGAATGGATCAAGAAACAGGATCTCGGGGCTGAAGATTTAGCTCAGTGGCTTAAGCGCCTGCCTGGCAAGCACGAGGTCATGAGTTCGATCCCTGCTACCAAAAAAAAAAAAAAAAAAAGAAAGAAAGAAAGAAACAGTATCCCACAATATGCTGTATACAAGAAACACATCTGACCCAAAAGGAAGTCAAAGGATGAAAAAAAGTATTACATGCAACATTAACCCAGAAAAAAGCAGAGGTAACTATTCTATTTACAAACAATGTGAACTTCAAACCTAAAATGATTAAAAGAGACAAAGAAAGTTACTACATTCTCGTAAGTGGAAAAATT
>PVJX010004904.1:0-91136 GCA_004027295.1 Dolichotis patagonum
GGAGAAGGAAGAGGAGGAGGAGGAAGAAGAGGAGGAGGAAGAAGAGGAGGAGGAGAGGAAGGAGGAGGAGGAAGAGGAAGAGGAAGAGGAGGAGGAGAGGAAGGAGGAGGAGGAGGAGAAGAAGAAGAAGAAGAAGAAGAAGAAGAAGAAGAAGAAGAAGAAGAAGAAGAAGAAGAAGAAGAAGACAACAGAGGCCCCATATTCTTCCTCATTTCCAGCACTGCCGCCTTTGCCCAGCCCCAGGGAGGAGAGCGCAGCCTTCACACTCTGCCACTCGCAAGCCAGCAGGCAGGCTGAAAGGAAGACCTCCTTAACCCCAGCCACAGAGCTATGCTGGCTAAGATGCCGCAGGTTCGTGAAGCGCGAGGTCGCTGGGCAGCTTGTCGGTTCAGCTGCTGATGGGAACATGCTTAATGGGATTTGACATTCAGCAGCGCTAACTTGGAAATGCTCAAGTCCAAGTTTCACCTGTAAAGCCCCATCTGCTTCTACTTGCCCCTCAGAATTTCCATCTGCTGTCCGCTGGCCCCTCTAATGGGATGCCCCATTAGGCTCACCGGCTCTCCCAGATGCTGAAGTCATGGAAATTTTAAGACTTAAAAAAAAAAAAGGAAAAAGGAAAAATTAAAGCTTTGACTCCGTAAGTTACCGTGAAACCTAACGCCATTGTACCACAGCTTGAGTGACATTCGCCGGTGCGCCTGCTAAGTGCTCCCAAATGTATGCACAGTGACACGTGCTGCACACTTTGGGACCTGGGGCACTCTCAGAGGACGATGAGTAATGCAGCCAGGCAGAGGACTGTGCCTCAGGCCGGGCTTCCCCTCTGGCAGCCACAGCCTCCAGTTCCCAACACCGCTGCGGATCTGCCCTGCTCGGGGCTGCCTGTCGGTGGGACAAGCTTCGTCACATCCAGTGTACCACTTAGCCCAAGCGTCAGAGGAGTGCAGGACAGTCCCAGGCAGGCCTGGAGCTGGCAGGCAATGTAAAATACCAGTATTATACATCAGTTTGTGTCGCTGACTCATTTTTCTCATTTCAGATTCTCCAAGAACTCCACTCCTGGAAGATTTGGGGCATTCCACATAAAGTCAGATGATTACTGGTGGAGACCATGCAAGAGTCAAAGGAACAAGCTACGTAACAGCATTCTAACAGACTTGAAAATCTGCAGGAAAATTTCCACACACAGAGAGCAGTGCTGACTGCTCAGAAAGGTTCAGAGAGTGTGACCTCTGCCTTGTCCAGCACAGACCTGAGGCCCTGATTCATTTAGCAGACGACGCTTTAAGCAGATCGCAGGGACACGGGTCACTTCTGCTCCAATAGCACAGGAGGCCGACCGCCATGTACTTTCCGCAGAACGGAGACGCAGTCTCCTCCCCTGGGCTCTGATGCCCACGCCCCAGTGACCTGAGCCAGCAGCCAGGGTGGAGTGGCTGCACTGTCCTCACTGTGTGTCACACTGGGTATTGTTGCCGCAGACACTCTCAGCCCTGGTCTAACTCGGCTGCCCCTTTCTATTCACAGCCCTGAGATGGCATCCCCGTGTAAGGGGCAGGAGATGAAGGACTTGTCCTCCTGCTGGGGACGGGGTACCTTCTGACCTTGCGTAATTGTCAGTTGTGTGCCAGTGACATCCGCTGGCCTCTGAGATACTATCCCTTGTCCCCACTGGGCCTTACAGGCTTAGCACAGTCACAATCTCCTGGCAAGTCTTGGGTTCCAGCTCCTTACCTGGGAGCTGAGACCGAGCTCTTTTTCCTAACTGTTGCTGGGCCTTCAATGCGTGAGGCCCACCACTGACCAGTCCTCCCATCTCCCAATCCCGGCACCCCGGCACCCCGGCACCCCGGTACCCAGGCACCCCGGCAGGGGGTACCCTACCTCCTGCTCCCTCCAGGCCTCCTCCTACCATTGTGACCTCTCCGGGCTCCTCCTTCCTCTCTCCTCTGGGGAGCAGTTCTGGGAGGGGACAGCTGAGCTGGCCTGGAACACTGGCAAAGGCCGAAGAAGAGTTTAGAGCATTCATTTTCAGTTTTCAGGAGGACTTGAAGTTTGAAACACTATTTAACTGGTAATGAGGATAACAAGAGAGAATTTTTATGTCTACAAAAATTAAGTATATCATATCTAGTTTTGATACCTTAGTCCATTGTGAAAACTGGACGTTTTTCCTGTGTCATTGTCCACCTAAGGCCTCAGCCATGCCTGCTCCCGTCCCTTCTGTTTCTCTGATGATGGGCATGCTGGAGAGCCACTCTTTCTGTGGGATTGGATGAAGTCAGGGATGGACACATTCTGTTTGAAGGGGTCACTATCCATTTTTTAACCTGTGGGTTCTTTTATGGCAAAGAAGCCAGAAACTTTTGCAAAAAAAAAAAACCCTGAATGTTTATCTCTTTTAACCTCAATGTTTGGAAGAAAAATAACAGCAGGGGCAACAAGAAAAGAATCAAAACAGAGCATGTGATGGGATTGCAGCTGCCTGAGCAAAGAGTTTTTCTAGAGTTTAAAATACCTTAGTAGGAAAGACGGGCAGGATCACACATCTGTGCATGGGAGGGCCTCTTTAGTCACTTTGATGACAAGCATAAAGAGAAGGCAGGACACTGGGGCCAGTGTCAAATGGCCCACAGACTTCTACAGGGCCAGGGTAGGAAAGGAACAAGAGAGCAGGTGTGACTTCTCCTGGCGAAGTGCATGTATTCCTTCCAGAATATTCCGGGCCTGTAAGTCAGGCTTCTGTGGTCCAGGTAGGAAAGCTTGAAATACTAGTAAGAAATGACTAGAGGTGTTAATCATTTCATTATTGCTCACATTAGTAAATGTCACTGATTCATGACTGCAGGAAAAAATAAATCCTTCCAGACACTTCTGAGAACTCACCTATGTCACCAGCACTTGGGGGGTTGGGCCAGGGTGCATTGGAGGGCAGCCTGCGCTACAAAGCCAGAGGCTTTCTCAGAAAGCAAACAGCACAAGAGGAGAGCTCTGAGACGCTAAAACAGAGGTGATAAGAAGCTGAGATACTGCAGCTTTACGATTTGCTCTGGGCCCCAGAGATGCTTCCCTAGGCACCTCTCAACACTGACATTCACAGCTAGATCTTTCCCAGGACCCTTTGCAAATATCAGTTCTGATCCTCAGGGGCAGGCTTTAGACAATTAAAACATTTTTTTTCTTTTTCCTTCACAAGGAAATTGAATCCTATAAGCAAGTCATAAGAACATATTACAAGGCGTCTGTCCACAACGTGACAGGGATACAAGCGCTTGTCTGCCTCCGCTGGTGAAGACTAAGTCCCCATGCTTCAGGAACAGGCTCAGGCAGGAGCCAGCCAGTGGCCTGTGCCTTGCTGTGCATGCCATCTTAGTTTCGATGATTTCACATCTGTCACCTACAAGCCACCCCAACTGACAAGGAGGTCACACAGCCCAGCAAGGATGAGCTTTGTCAGCTTGACAGCCAAAGATTTTTCTGCTGACAGCTCATTTTCACCAGACTTTTATTCCTGGGTTGGTAGGCCCTCAAAGAGCTATCACTGGGAGAGAGCCCAGTTGTTTGAACACAGGACTTCTTGAAGCTCTGTGTAACCAGAATAACCCCTTCTCCAACACCTCATCCCAAACCCCCCCATCCCACTGGGCTGAGCACCTTGGGAACCGGGAGGTGGGACTTCACTCCAGTTCCCCACCCCATCTCCAACCACCTAGGGCTGCCACCAAAGAGCCCAGCTGCGTTCTCTTTCTAAAATAAGCTGCATGACCTTCTTATCGGTGGGTAATTTTCTTTCTAATGCACGTGGGCTCTTTTTAGGCCTTGCTTGCCCTTTTGCAGAATTAGCTCGTAGACCCCATCCTTACCTCCCACCCCATCCTTACCTATCTGGAGCCCTCCAAGCCTAGGGGCCATCTATTTCTAAACCCATGTAATTTTATTCCCACTTAGATCCTTATCCATTTTCCATGAGTTGATAGAGTCCAAATGTCTCTTGTTCCCTGTGGGGACCTTCTCAGGTGCCAAGAGAGGAGAGCCAATTTGTGCAAGTGTGTACTCTCATGCCAAGCCATTTTTATGACTATATCCTGAGAATGATAAAGAGGAACTGATTTCCTGACTTTTTTAATGTGATCAGTTTGTACTATGCTTACTACTCTTCCCTGGCCTAGAAAGCTTACCCTAAGAGACACAGAAGTCAGATGTCACAAATACAAAGATTGCCAGTGGAAGCCACAAAAAGAAAATGCCGAACACAAAAATGAGGGTGTCAAAATGCTGTCATTGTTAAAACTTTATGGTGCTCTTAAATGTTTACCAAATACTTAGAAATAGAGCCTGACTTGTCTTTTGCAGGAACGATGAAAAATTTCCATTGGAAATAATAATTAGAGTTGCAAATGATTCACCTCTGTCAGAGAAGGAATAGCTTTTAATTTCTTCAGAACAAGGACATTATAGCTTGATGTCTTGTTGTCAAGCAACAAATCATTGAATTTCCATGATCTAAATCTTGAGGAAACTTTAAGTATTACACTTACAAAATGTCTCAAGCATGTTTTAAAAAATCACAGGATTTTCAGTTTACATTTCAAAAGCAAGAAGGCTCAGTGTCTCCTGTTTTTCTGAGGTAAAAAATAGTCACATATATTACCATAAAGGACAAAGAAAAAGATATTTGCAACACTACCAGTATTAGTGCGATAGAAACCAAGTCAATGCAATTAGGTTGAGTATTATAAGAGTCAATACAATAACTGCACAGACTGAATGTTCACAGTATAGCAGGTACTGTCCCACACTGTCTTCCGACCTGGTATGAATCCGCACAGTATATATTACTCTTCCCACTTCATAGATACTAGAAACTGAGGGTCAGAAAGGCTGGCCTATTGGCATGCTTACAACAGGCAGCAATAGATCTGAGTCCAGAGTTTCATACTTTAACCCTCACCAAGTAAGCAAATGCCTTAAGCACAAAAATCTTAAGGAAAATGTTAATATAGATGAAAAATGCACCCTTCTCCATGGTGTGAAACCAGAAATAATGGGAAATTAGTCCCAATAACTCCTCACACATTTCTCAAGTAAAATATAGTTTTCACCAATGTATGAATTTCATGAAAAAGGGCAGAAATATGCCATGAGTAATGGATATTTGATAATTATGGATCACTTTCCTGTGTACAACCACCACCAACTGTATTTAGATGAATAAAGGGCACTTTTTGATGAACTCCGTAATCCTGAAAGAATTAGCCCAGAATACCAGTTCCTTCACCTGCACAAAGAAATCACTTGCAAACATCTTGGATGACGCACTCTCTCACCTACAGGAAAGCACAGCTCTAATTGTTTGAATTAAACTTCATTTTTACACTCACTGGATTACCATCCTGTGAGAATCCAACTACTCTCTACCTAAAAAACAAATCAAACTTGACAGTCTGCTTCTTCTAAAGCCCTGGTTGGCCCTTGTGTTTTGATGCCTTGGTGGTTTGGGTAATGAGAGGTCAAACAGTCCCACACTGTGACCTTCTGGAACTACAGGAAATGAAAACAAACCCTCCTCCGTGGGGAGAGCACACCAGCAAAGGCGGAAGCTGCTGAAGGCGCCTGGACGACTGACTTGGGCTCTCCGCTGGCCCCTTTCCTTACCTTGCTGTCTGATCCTGTCGGCTGACTCCGATGGATTCCCAAAGATGGGAAACACACTGAGTTTCACTGTCTGAGGACACCCCAGTGGCCAACGTACGGGGGAGGGGTGTTGTTCAAAAGACAAAAGTTATTTGAATTGGCACCAGCTAGTGACTTTCCCCATAGTTGTTGGGGACCTCAGAAGAAGAGCTGGGAAATTTCCTCCGGTGAGGTCATGGCAAACAGCACTGTCTCAAAACAGCAAGTCATGTGCTCCTCCCTTCGTTTCCCCCCTGGGGCATTGTCCACTGGGGCACTGTCCACTGGGGCAGACACAAAGCCAGAGGCGTAGTAGTAAGGCATTGTCCCTTGTTTTTCTAGGTTTTATCTCCTGGTTTCTTTGCAATTTCTGAAGGCTTTTTGATACTTTTTCTAGAATTTTGTTTGTTGGTTAAACTAGGCTCACTTGATCCTTCCTCAGACTTAAGAGTATCATCACCTACCGTTTTTTGAGTTCATCATCTTGGTCACCTCCCAATAACCACCCACTCAGCCACAGAAGAAAGAGCCACCTCGCCCATGCCCAGTGTGACGGGCACCTCTGTTACGGTTTGGATCCAAAGCGCTCCCCCGCAGAAAGTTCATGCACTCACAAGTGGGATTTTTGAACCGTGATTAGATTGCGAGAGTTCTAATTTCACTAACAATGGATTCATGATTTGGTGGCATTATTAAGACGTGCCCAGGATAGGAGGTGAGGCTAGGAAAAGGGAGGGGACATGCGGGTATGACTTCTCTCTCTTACTTCCTGGCTGTCTCCAGCAAACCACTTCCCTCCTCCACACCCTTCCACCATCATGTTTCTGCCTCACCACAGCCTAGAGACAAGGGACTGGGGTGACCATGGACTGAACCTCAGTGTGACTGCAGCTGCTGAAACCATGAGTCAAAAAGCACCTTCATTCCTTTGAGCTGTTCTTCTCAGGTCTTTCATCACAGTGACAGAAAGCTGGGTGACACAACCACTCACCAGAATAATACAAGGAATCTGAATCTCTAAAAGCAATTGAAAGAGAATGTTACAGTGGTGCTTCCAGCAACTCCTTTTAATTGAGTGCTTGAGTCTTATGCTCAAAGGAAAGAAAATACTAAAAACTGTCATTCAGATTAAAATCCCAACAGGGATCAGTCATTAGAGTCAGTTTCTTATACCATCAGAATCAAAAGGCACAGGAGTTTGCTAACCAAACTCATCAATAGAAACACAAAGAGAGAAAATATTTCTAAATTTAAAAAAAGAACCACTTTTAAAAGGTAAAATGAACCCCAAAAATGCAATTTAGTTGCCTAAGGAATGACATTAGCATGGTCCGTTATCTCTAGACATGAGTAGTTTAGAACAGAAATGATTCTGAGTCTAGAAGAATACAAATGAAATTTCTCTGTATCTGCCCATTGCTTTTTGTGGATTCTACTCCGCCAAGGGTGCTGGTAACAAGGCTGTGACACAGGGCAGGTTTTATACAGCGTTTCCTGTGTGCAGCAATTCCTCTTGGTCCCTTTGTATGACTTCACACCTTTAACCAATGAGATGGGAGAATGAGGTTCAAAATTAAGGAAGACAAGGACAGACTCAATTCCTAGGATGGGATGAAGGCATGGAAGATGTACCAGCTGGAAAGGAAAAGTATATTTGGCATCCAGATATAGGTCAGGCACCTACAGAAAATTAATGGGAGCTAAGTTTGGATTTTAGGCATCCTAAATAGTGGCTGCTAGTGCAAAAGTGCTATATGCAAAGTCAGGAAGTGACCAAAGGCTGGATGCTTCCTGTAATACACTGGGAAATGAACACATTTAGTTCTCTGGGTTTCTTTATAGTCTATAATCTAAAAGTGATTGTTAAACTCATTTTTATGCAGAGAAATGTTCATCATCAGAAAGCCAACAATTTTTACTTACATCTCATTCTCCACCCTCAAGAGGTATCTCCTCCTATGGAAGAGATGCCACAGGGAAACTCTTTTAGTCAGTCAATCAACACATTATTGAGCATCATCCTATGAGGCAAGCTCTGCAGAAGCTGCCCTTGGGGCTCCTGGTTTTTCTGAGCCACAGGCCAAGCCAGGAGTGCTGACGCAGGAGCTCCCAGGTGGCAGGGAAGCACACACAGAGCCTCTGATTCAGCTCGGACCAGGAAAGATGTCCACAGAGCCACGGGTGCATTTTTATCCGAGTCCGGTGCAAACCAGCTGTGGCACATCCGGTCCACAACACAAAGCCTCCTCAGCTTTGTGCAGTGTGCAGCTTTGTGCATGTGCAGTGTGGCTGACTTACCCATCCATGGTGCCTGCAGAGCGAGGGGGAGGAACCTGCGAGACTCACTGAAGTAGATCGAGTGTTTCCAAGAAAACAAACATATCCTGGAGAATAAGATAACATTTTGGTGGGTTTTGTTTTCACTTGTTTTGCTGAGGAATAAGTATATCCTAGGTATTAAAAATACTAAATAAATGCTTACATTAAACAAGTGTGAATAAAAAATTTTCTGAAAGAGACAATGAAAGCTGGTTGGTTAAACCAAAGATTCTATGAATCCTAGAGTGGCTTTTTGCTTTCAGACTTTTATTACATTATGAATGACTCAAAGAAGATTTTAAGAGATGTTTTGTCTGGGTCACTAAACATTAATACCTACAGCATATAAGAAAATGTCTTGCCTCAATTTTAAGCAATTATGCTGCATTTACCTCATGTGTCTACTATCTCATTAAGCCTGCGTGAAATGCATAATTACCACGCAGGTGAGCTGGCTTTGCCAGTGTGTGCATGAAAATCTCACAGCAATTCCCCTGTGAGGTCCCCAGGGCAGAGCCAGGACATACTCCTCGTGCACACCCCACTTCTAGCCCAGTGCTGTGACAGGGCACGCATTCCACAAAGAGCCTCTAAATCAGTCATGGGGGATGTCCCAAGCATGTCGATTTAAGCTTCATCTAAGAAGGGAAAGTAGGTAACTGGCAGATGGCGTATTTTCTGGCCAATGCTCTCAGTCAGATCCCAGTATCCTCCCTTCGGATCGCTGTTTCAGGCTAATTGCAAACACTAGCATCCTGGCCCTCTGATTCCATCTCAACTAGTACCAGAGAGACATTCCTGTTATGCTAACTGTCAG
Organism: Dolichotis patagonum; assembly: GCA_004027295.1. Classification (NCBI taxonomy): domain Eukaryota; kingdom Metazoa; phylum Chordata; class Mammalia; order Rodentia; family Caviidae; genus Dolichotis; species Dolichotis patagonum. Next base: position 8,813 of record PVJX010004904.1, read on the forward strand.
GCTCTTGGCCTCATGTCCTGTATAAGTTCTGGATTTTTTATTTACCACAGATAATCTTTGCTTTTCATGGTTAGAAAATTCCTTACAATAGCAATGCCACTAGGTGAGCAAACACATCATCCTCACACCAAGGAACGAGGGAAGGAAGGTGTGTAGAGACTGTCCTTGAATGCAAATCTTCTAGCAACAGAAAGCCGTGGCCACTGACAGGATACTAATAGGTGCTCAGCAATTATCAGTGGAACTAACTTGGGGGCACAGGTCACGGCAGCAGGAGAATGGGAGCACAGAAAGGAGAGACAGGTTGAAAGAAAGGTGCCTTTTGTCTCTGTTGCACGTGTCCACGACCCCATTTCAGCACAAGGCTGCAGGCTTGAACATTACAGGCAAGAGACTACATCCCATCAGCCTTTGCTGCCTTCTCCAATCACCCCACCTAGCAAGGGCTTCACAGACAACCCACTGACATGAAGCCAGAGCAAGGTAATATTGTGTGGTATCCATGCCGTGGCTCCTAACAGACCAGCAGGACAACATGACCTATTGGTCTATTCCTATCACACAGGCCTTAGAATGTAAACACCCTCTATTGTCCATGGAGACTTTCAAAATATAAGCATGCATCACGTAATGACAGGGACATTGACTGAAAAGCGCATTACGTAGTTTTCATCATTGTGCAGACATAATAGAATGTACAAAGGAAAATAACTACGCTGGATGATACCATCTCACGGAGCACTGTGGTGCGCCAGTCTGTTGTTGCTTCAAAAACAGCACGTGACCGTTGTGTCTCCTCATGCTATTCCGTCTCTTCCTGACAGATAAGAGGGAAAGGCGGGCTCAGAGGCTGAGGGCCAGGTTGCCTCCCGCCCTCTGCCTTCTCCACTGCCTGCTTCACATTGTCCGTGTTCTTACTCCCTTTCCCACGGCTCATGCACGGTATGTAACACCTATAACACAAAGGACAGAGATGTGTCTTGTCTTACACTTTCTATGGATTCCATCCATGGCCAGCTGTCTCCAAGGCAGGACCTCATGGTGGAGGACAGCTGCTCACTGCATGGCAGCAAGCAGCAGAGTCCAGCTCTACTGAACTCACCACGGCGTGAACCCACCACAGACTAAGTGATCCTGTGGGCCAACCACTCTTTAAAGACACGAGGCTTCAGGGGAATTTTAGACTTAAACAATTACACTCTGTCCCTCTCTCCCACAGACTTATGCTCACTGCATTCTGAAAAATGCATTTAATCCATCCTTAAACGTCACTGAAGTCTTCATAATCCCAGTACTTCTGGAAAGTCCAAACCCAAAGCCTTCTTTGAGACTCATAGCAAACTCTTAGCTGTGAGCTCCTATGAAAATCAAAAACAAAGTTAAATATTTCCAATAGCACAGGGTGAATATTCCCATTCCAAAAGGGATAAAGAGGAGGACAGAAAGAACTGGTCAAAGCAAAATTGAAACCTGGCAGAGCAAGATTAAATCTTGTAGTTTCTTGCCCAGCACCCAGGGCAAGTTGTTATGAGGTGTGAATTCCAAAGGGCTTGGCAGCCTGGCCTCCAGGACTCTGCCAGGTGCAGCCCTCATGGATTCTCTCTTAGAGTGGCTACAAATGTTCCATGCTCTTCTATCTCCAGCTTCCTGTGTCTGCACCGCACTTTCGGCTTCACTCCCACTGCTTCACATACTTCCTTTTTAGGGGCGCGTTGCCTTGCCTCCCAGGCCTCCCTCTGAAATCTGGGTGTAAACCTCCATGACTCCATAACTCTTACACTCAGCATTACCGTAAAACCAGCACTAAGCGAATGATGCCAACAGCTCAAGGATTAGCCCCTTAAATCAGGATCCCTTAAATCATGGTGGCAGAGGCTTCTGAGTGCCTTAGATAGCTAAGAATAGTGAGATAAGTCCCAGGAAACCGTGGGATAGAGACCCTCTTCTCAAATGAAAGACTTACAGTTTCGTGTCCTTGGGCCTATAATAGATTGGGGTCTCACTGGTATCTGAGGTGTTCTCAGGGCAACTTCTTGTGTCTCTACAAATTACTTGGCTCCTTTTTACTGCTAACTTTTCAACAACTGTGCAGTCCACTGCCCCAACTTTGTAGGCCATCCTTTCTGGTGAAACTGCCAGTTTTCATATGATCCATCTGTATCATTTGCTCTTGATTCTTACTGTAGATCTGCCTAAGAGCAGACAGCAGCACCCATGTCATAGCCTGAGTGTTAAACTCCCTCAAAATTTCTTCTGCAACTTCAAATTAGTCATCCTCTCTTAATCTCAATGCCCTGCAGTCTTAGAACATGGGCAAAATGTAGACATATTGTCTGCCGATATGTAACGTACATGGCCTCTAGTCCCACTGCCATTGGAGTCCTTATTCCCCACTGAAGCCTCATGAGCCTGGCTTTTACTGTCTGCATTCCAGTCAGCGTTCTGGGCTTCTGAGCTCTGACCAGAATCATACATCAAGCAGCGCTTACAGCACTGTCGGGCTTCTCTAGCCCACACCTCCAAACATTCCCAGAGTCCTTCTGCAAATCAGTTCAAAGTGTTCTGAACTACATGTTCAACTAAAGTCACAGCATTGACTCCCTTCATAGTAGCCATTTTCTGTCTTAGACACTTTCTCATTGCTGTACAAAACATCCAACACGTGGCATTTTAAGGAGGAAATGCTTATATTGGTAAATGATTTCAAGGGGTTCAGTCCCTGGATTGGTTGGCTCTATGGCAGAAACAACATGGCGGGATGCATGATGGAGGACAGCTGTGCACTGCATGGCAGTCAGGATGTATAGAAAGAGGGAAGGGTCTGAGGACGAGAATACACCCTTCCTGACCATGCACCTAGTGACCTACTTTCCATAAGGCCTCACCTTCCAACAGCACATTCAGCTACTTAGGATTTTGGTCCCCCATCATCCAATCACCTGCCAAACACATGAGGCTTCCGGGGACACATTTTAGCTATAACCTTACCCTGTATCTTTTCTATCTTCCCTCCCACACCACCTACGCCTAAGTACAATACAGCCAATGATCACCCCTAAACACCGATTCCCTTGACTTCATATAGGAACACAGTGATTTAGGAGCTGGAGTAATGCTAGTAAATTATGCTGTGGAGAAGGCAATTCTATACCAGCTGCCATGTATTGAACTCCTCCACTCTGAACACCACCATGTCAGGCTGCTTATGTCTTCCATTGATTTATAATAATAGCAAACAGACAAGGGTAAATTCACTATTAAACTATGGACTTTCTCCCGATATATAGCAGTTTAAGACAACTGACACTCATCATCTCTCTGTTTCCAAGGGTCAGGAATCCAGAAGTTCCTTGATTAGGTGGTTCTGGCTCAGGGTCTCTCACAAGCCTATGGTCAAGATAACCACCAAGGTTAAGGCTAGAGGTTCGGGGAGTCCTGACAAGTTAAGCATAGGGTACAGGGCAATGGGATGGGAGGTGGAGATGAAGGCTCAAGAGACAGGTCCTCCCAGATTGTGATGCTCCTCAAACAACACACGCAGGTGTTCACCATGTGAGCAGTGAGGGACCTTTCTGTAAATAGAGTCATGCTTTGGTGTTTGATGCTGTTATAACAGAATACCTCAATTTTGTTAATTTACAAAGCAAAGAAGTTAATCTGGGCTTAAAGCTCTACAGGCTATGAAGTCTAAGCTCGGTTAGACACAGATGTTGATGGGTTTGTGTTCCTTCAATTCATAATATGATGTGGAAAGACAATGCCTGTGAAAGAAAGAAAGAAATGAAGGCCAAATGCCCACAGTAGCTCACCTTTTACCATGAGAAAGGCATTAATACATTTGTGAAAGCTCAGCTGTCACAGTCTCAAACACCTCCAGCTAGGACCTGCCTCTCAACACTGCTATATTAGGGGGAAAGTCTCAACATGAGTTTTGGAGGGTGTAACCCATAGTGCACCCATAGTATCTGGAGAAATAAATTTATGGCATTTCTGAAATAAAATTTCTGGAAGGTCATTGATTTGGATTGAGCTCCTGCACTAGGCCTCAAAAGACCAAATCACAGTCAAGTCACTCATGCTACAATTTCACATTAGCAAACCAAAACTAAGTTCTTCATCTAACTTGACAAAAAGTCAAGAAAGAGAAGACACCTAAAACCCCAAACAGACCACATTAGCTAGCATGATAGAGAAGTTCCCTTGGTTTTAATATTTACAAGGAAAGTAAACTGAAGCAACCATATTAATCAGATTTCCCATCACTGAGGCAGAGTACTCAGCATATACAATTTAAAGGAGGAGGTTAATTTGGCCTACAGTTTTAGGCATTCAGTCTGTAGTTGACTGTAAGGTAAAAAATCTTGACATAAATACATGTTCAAGCAAAGATGCTTGGTTCATGACAACCATGAACTAAGAGCAGGGGGACACTGCCAGAGAGCAGAGGGTGAGGGGCCAAGGCTACAGCTCCATGACCTGCTCAGACACAGCCAGAGTGTGCTTTATCAGTCTCCTGAGAGACTCTCAAAGCAAGTCAAGGAATGCTCCATCCTAATCACCACATTCCACCTCTTGTCAGCTTGCTCCACAAACACATCTCCTAAAACCATACATCATCTCCAGATAAAGACAACAGCAAGTTTGTAATTCTGCTAACATAATAAAACCTGCCTATACCTAGAAACAACTTTGGCTTCATTCCCATATCTTAAGGCATTAATACTGCTCTCTCAGGAATTCCTTGCCTGGACTCCCAGGACTTCCTTTCATCTGGGCAGAAAATTCCCTGGCCCCACAACTCTTGCATTGCCCTTTCTGGTAAAAACAGCATCACACAGAAGATACCAAGGACTTCTGTCAACAGGAACAGTAGACAGGACCCCTTGAATCATGGCCATAGTACCATCTGAGAGCTGTGATGGCTAAGCCTGGTGAAATGAATCACAGGTAAACACATTTCTAAGGTTCCTTTTTGAGAAGGGATTCTTTTTTCAAATGAAAGATTTTATTTTTGTATCCTTGAGCCTGCATGGGTGGGACCTTGCTGATTTCTGAGGTGGCCACAAGGCATTCTTCTTATTCCTGTACAAAGTACTTGGTGACTTTTTAATGGCATTGATCTCTTTGGCAACCACACTTTCTTTGGCCTCAACTTCACATGTGGTAACTTTTGGGCAAAAATTTGAACTTTCTCAAATTGTTCTGCTTTGTTTTGTACTACCAATCCTTGCTAAAACAGCTGGCTAGAAGCCATCAACTATATCCATGCCACAGTTGGAACATTTCACTGTCTTAAAATTTCCTCCACCAGTTCAATCAGTCCCCCACCCTTAATCTCAGCATCTTGAAAAATTGCATGACATGGGAAAAATATAGATCTATTTTCTGCCACTGTATAATACACAGGGCATCTAACACAATTGCCAATGAAGTTCTTGTTCCTACTGAAACTTCTAAGCCTGGCCTTTACTATCTGCCTTCTTATCAGTATGCTAGTCCTCTAAGCTCCAACCAGAATTACTCATCAAGTTCTGTTTACAAAATTCTGGGTCTTCTCTATCCTACATCTCCAAACCTTTCAAACTCCTCCCAAAACTCAATTGCAAAGATTTCTGAACTATATGATCAAATACAACAATCCTGGTATCAAATACCCCACTCCTGGTATCAATTTTCTATGATTAATCAGATTTCCCATCATGGGGCACAATGCCTAGGACTCACAATTTAAAGGAGATACTTAATTTTGCTGATGGTTTTGGGGAATTCTGTCCATGGCCATCAGGCCCCAAGGTAGAGATATCATAGTGGAAAGACATGGTGGAGTGAAGTTACTTAGCTCCTGGCAGCCAAAGGTGAAGCAAGAGAACAGTGTCAGAGCACAAGGGACAAGGGACCCCAAATCCAGGCCTCCAGGACTCTCCCAGACACCCTTAAAAGTGCAGTTCACCAGTCCTTCAGGGCGGTACCAAAGTTAAGTTCACAGTTCACTCTGCTGCTCTGATTAACAAATCTGTTTTTTCTATTATGCCATTTCCTTCTTCCTGCCTAAGCTAACAAAAGCCAACAACCCTACTATATCCAACTGAGTATCCCTCTAAATTTTTAGGTAGAATGCTGCCGAGTTCATGGGTTACAAGTAAAAAAGCCAATTAGATCTTGAAATTTGATTAGTTAGAATTTGGTTTTAACATGCTGTAAGAATGGAGTGACATATGGATTCAATAAGGAGGCATTGAAAAGGGACCATGTGGAGCCTCTAGTGAAAGCCCAGGTGAAGAACTCTGCATTCAAAGCAGGACTGAGGGAGACAGCAGGACTCAGAATGGTTAGATGTGACAGACGAAAAGAGCAGGTAACTCCCTAAGTATGCGTGGGTTCATAACACCATGGAGTCCTTGAAGTTTCTCCAAATCGCTGGTTAGTGACAGTGCTCCTGAGGGTGAGGCTAGTGCTGCTCCCCAGAGAAATGACTGTGGACATGTGTCTCCTGCTCCCTAAACTCCACCACCATGACATCTTGTATAGGAGAAGTGGTGCCTTAATAATCATTCAAAATATTCCTTCAGAATGTCCTCCAAATAGTACAGTTTGTCATGGAGGAAACCATTTAAAATTTGTAAAGTTAATGCTTAATTTGGAACTGGCTGGGAACTGTGGAATTTTCCATGGAGAACTGGAGCTGTCAGCAGGTGAATGGGAAGAGTCGTCTCTACCTGCTGCGTTGAAGACAGAACGGCTGTGCTCAGGGAGGAGGGAGAACAGTGGCTTCACCTGCCAATACTGTGACCCAAGACCCTGACTAGACAGATGTTTGAGGGACATCATCCCCACTGCCGCAGTCACTTCTCAGACTCCTGTTTGTTCATATAGGAATACTTGGGATAGGCAAAACACGGGTTTTATGTGTACACAACATGGCAAAGACTTGAGTGAGGCCAGGTGAGGAAGAAACAAGCCAGGAACCACAAGGCCTCCTAGCATGGAAGAACAAGACACGGTGAATCTAACTGTGTTCTTCTTTGGTCCTAGCGAGAAGCCACTTTTGCTAATCAGAAAAGAGAGATTTTGGAGGGTCTTATCTGAAATCATGTAGCACATGGGACCAGGTTCATGGGCAGTGCATTTTGGCCCCAGTTGGTCTATTTGTGGGTAATGTTTCTGGAGCTGGAGAGCCTGCTTCACAGACTGGACGCATTTCTGCATTCTCCTATCAAGGGCCATTCTCACACCCAAACTGTGGTACGGTTTTGAGCCGCCATAGCCTAGCCCTCTCCAGGAGCCAGGGTGGAAAACAGACCTTCACTCAGAGAACTGGCTTGTGGCCTGTGACCTGGATGATTTAGCAGGTGACAAAGAGCCAGTGCTGAACGGAGGGAGCTGGCTTTCCTAGGGAGGCATAAAACTAATATCCTGGCCTCCTATGGTTACCAAAGTTCCCTAACAGTACAACTCAGCCCGGGAAACGTCTCAGGTGACTTGAATTGGATGTGAGTTCGCCACTCACTTCCAGCCTGCGCTGTTTTGGAATGTTGCTATGCATTATTAAACAGCTGCCTCATCTCAGCCAAGAGGTGCTTGCCTTTCAATGGTGGGTGAAGTAATTCCTGTTTATATGTGCATTTGCAAAGAGTTTGGAACTCTTTGGCATGAAAAGCATCTCATAATACATCATTAATTACTTCTAACAATAGCTGGGGATGCATGAGGGCTCTCCCACATATACATGCACTTTGAAAGGTGATAGTCAACCAGGAATGACTTCTGATGGGCTCTGCTTTCATCTGCTTGATTTGCACGCAGCTGAGAATGTCACTGTGATGGTAAACGAATCTTGAGGTCATGTTGTGGAATGCGTATCTGATGAGACACGACTCCCGTTCCAAAAGTGTGAAGCCCAACAGCCATCTATGTGTAGTGGCCTGGGACACTGAGAGCCAGAATGCTGGAGAAGAATTTGTGTTTTATTCAGGCATGTAGCTATTGTGGTCATCACGGGCTGGTAAACCCAAGGGATTGTGAAAATTGAGTTATTTCCTTCAGAACACTAGCCAAAAAATTATTGCTTAAACCTGGCACTCTCATACAAATCAAAAGCTGTGTGTTGCCTAATCGCATATCATATTTTGATAGCTCATTTCTTCAGAGGGGATAAAATGATTTCACAGGCAGCAGTCCCAGGTATTATTAAAATTGTTTTACAAATGGGGAAACTAAAGCAAAGAAAAATTGAGTCATTTGCTCAGCATCTCGGCTGAGGCTTAGCAAATTTAAGAAAAGAAACCCTTTCGTCTTGCTTTTCAGCCAGCTGTCTCCTTCAAGGGTCACACACTTGGGCAAAATGGCCCCATAGCTTCATTTTGAGCATTTCAAGTTTAAATCAATTCAAAGTAATAAGGACACAAAAACACATACACACTAGCAAAACAAAAATAGACCAAGCCCTGGATAAAACGCAACTGAAATTTTCTCCTAGAAATAAATACAAAATAGCATTTCAAACACAGACATTTCTTTTGGTTTTCTGTTTAAATTACAAATTTTGTTTCACTATTAGACACATTACCACTAATGTCCTTCAAAAAACTCAAAATATTTCCCCTAGCTTTGAACACACGTTTCCCATCACTCTTGGTAAGAGAGACATTGCTTTTGAGAGGAAGTCACTTAACCTCTTCCCAGCTACTAGCCTACAAATGTCCTAATTCTGATCTTCGTGAATTCCTAATCAGTGATTACTTTCTTCAAAGCATACACATGCCCCATCGTTTTGATAGGGTTAAGAAAGGTAGTTTAAAAGTCCTTCAAAATACAAAAGATTGCCATATCATTGAGGCCTTGCTTTGCACCCCTTTTACAAATACAAGGAAAGGCATTAGACAAAATACATAAGGCACCTTTTTGTTTGCTTGTTTGGGGGGGTTTGCTTTTTTGTTTTTAAAATTAAAAAAAAGAAACCACTTTTCTCCCATGCAATTAACAAATGGTTAGTTTTGCATACATCTGCTGGGCTCCTTATCACATCTCTGTATCGCTAACTCTTGCCCACAGCTCTGAAAGCTGCAATTTGAGAGTTCTCAAACCGAACATTGGGTTCAGGCCAACATACAAACTGTGTGTTTGCTTAGCAAACAACTGAGGGTGAATAATGTGTTGTCATTCTCTGACCTTACAAGGAGGCTGCATATAAAGTAACAACCTTAGTCACAGTTCAGAATGCAGTACTGAAGCAATTTATGCCTTGGCTGAGAGTCTTTCTGTCTTTGTCAACAGGGAGCAGTCTCCTGCCTTGCACAGAGTGGATGGGTGGACACTTGGGACACATTCATCATTTCATTCCCCAAACAAGGCAGGCAGCAAAGGCCGAGGTGGAGGGCTTAGAACACAGAAACCCAGGTTCTCTACTGGCCTCGCTGGCTCAGAAGAGCTGTGTGGCCCTGGGCGTGGCCCTGCCTTTCTCAACATTACTCTGTTGATGGAAGAACAGATGAGTTTGAAGGTCTTCTCTGGAAAAATCTAGGGTCCAAAGCAATGAAATCAAAGCCCTTTGTTCCTTTAGGGTAGGTCTGCACCCGCCCGTCTATTGGCTGCTGCTGCCCACCTGTTGTCCCCTGCCAGATGGTGTCTTCCTTCCTGGACCACCTCCCCCACACTCAGAGGAGACTTGTCCAGCCTTCACCACCTGCTGTTGGTGTCCCTAAGTGTGGCATCATAGTGGGGGGCTGCCCTCCCCCAGCGCCTAGCTCTCAGCCTCAGACACTCTGCTAGCTGGTCCAAGTCTTCCCCAGTCTACCAGGCAGCAGGTCCCACTTTTCCAAAACCAAGTCATGGTAGCAGCAACCCCTTAGACCAGGTCATACAGCCAGTCTAACAGGAGGAGCCACTACTACCCACCAAACGTGGACCAAGGCAGAAAGACGTTAGCTTGCACCAGTAAGCAAAGGGCTGGAACACAAACGCAGGAGCTCCTCGGGAGACGGGCCCATGCTGTCCGCTAGCTCTCTGGGAGACCCTCTGCACATCTCCAAGCCCGAACCTTTCTGCCTGCAGCTTAGAGAGTGACTCAGAGCCAGGACCACTTGGCTGGTTCTTCTGATTCCTCACCACCTGCCTCTGCGGCCGCCAGCACCCTGGGTCACCCAGAGGGCACCCTTGCCTCTATCAGTACTCTAGGCACACTAGATGTTAAGCAGCTATTTGTTGAATGAATAAAGGTAAGAGGGAGGCTTTAGTTTCATTTAATCGTGGGTGTGCTGTCAGGAGTGGGTGGAAGACACCCCAAAGATCGTAAACTTGCCTAAGAGGTTGCAACAGACCCATGTGTGTGTGTGTGTGTGTATGTGTGTGTGTGTGTGTGATTATTTTGGAAATACTGATATTCAAACTTAGTTGAAACAGTTCCACTGTGACAGAATCATAACTAGAATATCCAGATTGAACACCTGATAGGCTGTTACATGCGGAAGAGATCGATGGCTTCTGGGAAACACTGATCCATGGACTTCGTGCAGGCGTTATCACCTGTTTCCAGGAAACGCAAATAAGAATTCAGTGTTTATAGATTTTCACCAATGGGACTAAGGCTGTTCTCAGAGTGTTCATATTTACCTACCGTGGCTTACACACAGGCCCCGTGCTTTTATGGCTATCACGTGCCTTTGTAATTCTCCCCTGTTCAGTTTGTGCGACGCTATCTGTGTTCCTTCCTTTTTCAGATAGCATCTTATCCCTGCCTAGAGTCCACCATCTCCTTCCCACTCCTTTTTCCTCCAGCCCTCACTCAGTGCCCAGGTACAGTGTGGACATCCTCACTGTGCAGCGACTATGGTCTGGGGTGCAGCGACTACGGTCTGGGCTGATCTGCGATGCCTCCCTTCTGTGTTCACACACACACAGCTTCAAATGGAGTGCGTCACAGGAGCAGTCAAAAGCAGAGGCCACTTCAGCCACTATCATTATGGCGGATCCATCCCCCTGCATCTTTGCTAAACCGAATCAGCTCTTCAAACAAACAGCGAAAAGCAAGACTGGAAGCATTTCTCGTGCCTGGGTGGAGATGCTGTGAGAGGAGGTTAACCAGGCGTATGCTACTGACCAAGCAGTGCAGTGGGGCGCACTGGCCTTTTGTCTGTTAACAAGTGAGAACAGGAGACTGAAATATCAGTAAGAAGCTGGTTTAGAAAGCAGAAGACACGGCCATCATTTAAACATCTCTGAATCTATTCAAAATAGTCCTGTCTTGGTAGATGTCTGATGTGGGCGCTGGCGCAGTGCTCTCGGGGAGAATCTCCTTCCGTTCACCGGAAAACCGTGTCGCGCACATTGTAAGCAAATGCAGGAGTCCACAGTGATTGTCCTCCAAGTCAGGCAGCCAGGAGACAGATGGCAGGCCAGGAAGCCTCCACCGATACTGCTGAGAGCCCTGTCAGCGATGTAGCTGCAACACGGCTAACAAGAGCAAGCTAGCTGTCCTCACCCTGCCAGACTGAGTTTGGTGGCCTCTTCCGGAGAGGATGCATGTGCCTAGAGCCACTCCCAAAAGACTCCAGGTTTAGGTACTGATTCGTACATAGGATCCACTCAGAAAAATGACTCATACCCTTTGCTAAGTCTCCTTTCAAAGAAATTACCCATGTTGGTGAAGCACTTTTGCAATATACCCAGAATATTCTGGTAGTATATATGACATGATCTCCTTTTGGTAATGAATTATTAACCAGGAAACTTAAAGAACTAGAAGACAATTTGGATTTGTTATACTCAGTGTTAAAATCGCATCCATGAGGTGCTCAGCAGGTTGTGAACCCCAGAGTCGCACCGTTCTTTTCTCCAGGATTCCATCCTTTTTTGAGCCTGGGAAAAGCTCAAAAAACTGACACCCATGGCAATCCATGCCATCTGGGAGAAAACTTAAAAATCAGTGGTAGAATGAGAATTGCCTCTATGCACCTCCTAGGAGCATGGCTCAGCATTTTGCATACTTAGGGTTAAAAAGATCCTTACCCACATGATGCCAGATACAAAGCTGTGATCACAGCAGAGCACCAGGCAGTCTGAATCAGGTGTGTAAATGTTGAAATACTGCCCTGCTGGCTCGTAAGTAGCCATGACCCTAGGCCCAACCACCGTCCTCGACAGAGTCCCCCTTCTGGGAACCACAAGTTCCCAACAGCAAAGCCTCCAGGGACCTGCCTCGGCACCGTGACTTACATCTATGCCTAGCTGGTTGGCAACTGGTGCCATACGTATGGACAAACATTTTTCCTTTTACAGTGGGCTGGATCTAAGTTAACATCTTCACAGTGCCCGGCTCCAAATCCACAGGAGTATCAGCAGCTACCTCACAGGCAAAGGTGATGTCAGGGTAAAAGGAAAAGTTACCAGAGGGAGCACACAGAGGGATGAGGCGACACTACCACATTTACAGGAACTCTGAGGGAAGCTCTTGGAGTTAGAGTGCTTCTTACACAATGTCCTGTGCCACAGTCGGATTAAAAGACTTCATCTCAAGGTGACAAAAAAGGCATAGGATAGCAAAGCTGCAGTTTCAAAGCTTCCATGATGCTCACAGATGGTGTCACATAAAGATTCATGACTTGCTGAGGTCAAGCGTAAGAATCAAGATCTGCTGTTTCGCAGGCCAAGTCTAACTGACTGGAGTAGAGAGTGAACAGCAGACACCATCGGAAAGTACGAATAAAAGGAACAGAATTCAGGTTTTCAAATGAAGGTGGCAGCAGTGCACAGAACCCAGCCCATCTGCTGCTGCACACTGGCGTGTGGACAGATGCCAGGGCCGAATGGGTCTGGGCCCGTGATAGCAGCGACCCAAATGTTCACCACCAAAAGCAGGCAGAGAACATTTCTCATTTGAAGAAGTGCCACAGGCAAACACAACGGTCTCTCGGATGCATGTGGCATGTGTGGTCTCTCCTGGAGGTCAGCTATCAGTTGTCCCATGTCAAAAGACCCTTTCTGAGCGTGAAGGAGCAGAAGAGACTTTCTGGCCTTTACCTGCTGTCAAAGTTCATAACTGAGGTTGGCTCAGAGAGGACTAGTCAGCAAAGCCAGTGTTCTTGGGTCCCTTCCCATTGTTCCATGGACTGAAACCCCTTGTGGTCACTACAGCTAATTAGTACAAGGGAGAACTTCTGCACACACTGTCACTAAGCAGTGGACAGTTGACCCTCTTCATTTGCATCTTTCACATCCATGAGTGCAACTCGCCACATACTGGACACTGGATATACCAAGGAGAAAACTGCACCTACTCTAAACACACACGGGCTTTTCTTCCCTGAACAATGCAGGATAACGACATTTATATAACATGTTCATTACATTAGTTATTATAAATGAACTAAAGATTTAAAATCTCTGGTAAACTATGCTCGGGCAACGTGTAAACTCTAAACTATTTTACAGAAGGGAGTTGTGTGTCTGCATATTGTAGAAATCACAGACTTTACATCTAGAACCATTCCCCACAGGTACTGAGGGACAATTGTGCAGACTGAGGATGGTGGCTAATCTTGATTATCAACTTGACTGCACTGAGATTCCTAGAAAATTAGGAGTGTATGCTTCGGGGTGTGTCTGGGTTGTTGATAGAGGCATAGCCTTGAAGATTATGTGGGGTCCTTGGCCCCTTCTCAGGTTCTCCCTCTACTTCCTGCTTCCTAGGTGCTATGAAGTGAGATTTCCTCTGCTGTGCTCTTCCATGGCCTGAAACCAACAAGCCAAAGCTGAAACCTCAGAAACCATGAACCAAAATAGCTTCCCCCACCCCACCCCGCTTTAGCTATGTATCCTGGGCAGCACGTCCCAGAGATAAAACGCTGACCAATACATAGAGCCAAGACAGCTTCTAGATGGTTCAGATTAGACTATAAACGCAAGTTAACATCTCATAGATAATGCCTTCTCAATGGAATAGAACAGAATGAAACAAAAAATAGAAGAAGGCTTAGTAAGTTTCACTTATGTGTGGGTAGCAGGTTATGAGGTTATACATAGTTCTTACTTTCAGTTAAAGTCATTTTTAAAAACTGCTCCACAGCTTTCTTCATAAAGCATGCATTAATTTCTGCATCCAAATTCAGAAGCAGAATTGGTTAGGCCAAAATGAAAAGATGTAGTCTGCATTAAAATTTCAAACATGGGAGGCCAATTTACCCTTCCTGTGAGCTGGCATAAGCCATGTGGAGCCAAAGAGGAGAAACAAGCCGATTTGCCCTTCCTATGAGTCAGCAGAAGCCATTCTAGGCCTGGGAGGAGTAACAAAAAGCCAATTCACCCTTATCATGAGCCAACCAGCACGCAGGCTGGGAGACAAGAACATCACCTCCCAACATAAGCAACTGGCTGTTTCAGAGACAGGCTGACTTGATAGGAACCGAGATACCAAAACAACTTAATGCTTGTACTGTTTAATTGACTTTGTAGGCCTAAGGTCAGTAGTCTGAGCATCTACTAAAAGAATAACAATGTGCAAAATAGTGACTATGGGGAGTTTCCTCCTGTCTTGTTTTTGAAGCCTAGTATTGCTCTCATGTATGAGTATGGATGCGGCTGTGTTTCACGGCTAGCTATAAACCTGCTCTGTCACCACAGCAACCACAGCACGCAGAGCGGATGCCCCGTCTGTATCCAAACATGCAATTTGGGAAGCATTTGAGCCTTTTGTTATTACTTTTCACTTTTAAAGTTGCCTTTGATGTTCATTTTAACTGCATTTTTATTCGATGAAAATATTATGCAAGGGAGGGTGGTGTGATCTATCCTAGTCCTTTAATCCTTCTGTCTGGCCGGGATTCTGCACTCCTGGGGGTGGGCAATGTCTCAGCTTAACAAGCATTTATGGAACACTGCTCACAAAGACCATACTGGACAACTACTAGAGCCTCTAGGAAGGAACCTAAGACAGTCCTACTGTCTGAGACCATGGCTAACAGAATATGTGCATCATTCTAAAAGCAGCCACAGTAAGGAAGACAAGCAAGAAACTTCAAAGAAATTTCAGCGTCCAAAAATATGCTGTCCCTGGAATCAGAGAGACCTTTGAGGAGAAGCAGCCTATAGTATGTATTCTAATTGAAAGCAGGTTAATTTGGTCAATCAAATACTCCTCAAAGACAATATGCCCTTTCCTCCAGGGTTTCATAATACATGGCATCTTCTGTGTGATGTGCCAGAGCGCCCACTGCTCACCTCACGATGCACAGCCCACCACCCGCCAGCACCACCAGATGGCCACGCCATACCCCTCACCCTCCAAGCAGGAACAGCAAGGAATGAACCTACAGCTGACTTGGGTATCAAGTTCAAGTCTCTATTATAGCCATTTTTCTAAAGTGCCTCCGTAACACAGGCCCCCTCTTACACACTCAAACACTTGACCTGTCCATGTGAAGAGATCTTGCACTAACACTCTAGATTAACAGTACAGTGCCCCCGTGGTCTAAGAAAATTTTGTGGGGAATGACTTTTCTCATGAGCTCTTGATCACCTCTTCTCTTTCTGGGCCATCATAGCAGAAGAATTTGTCACAGCAGGAGAATCCAAAATCTCAACATACAAAGAGTAAGAAGTCCTACAAAAATTAAGACACACGTGGTTTAAATCATTGCAGATTTTCGAAGGCCACTGAGGAACTGGCTCTATTAACGGGAGCAGAATCTTGAACGTGGATAAGGAGGATAAGGAGTCAAAGTAGTAGACATCCAAAAGTAAGCTTCAGCAAAAATCACTCCCAGGAGTACAAGAATTGAGATTAAATGCCCAAATTTGGGTATCCTCTACTCCCAAGTGGGAGCCAATGGATTCAAAACAATGATGAAATCCACGATAGAAAAGACCTCCGATAGAAGACTGAGCAGATTGGGTCAGTGGACCAGCGTATGCGGCAGCACTCTCAGAACTGTTTGATCTACAGGGGACTGTGTAGGACCCAACACCTGCAGAGCCATGCACATCAGAAGGGCCCAGAGCAGGTCTTCTGACCGCAGGAGGGCCCTAACGGAGCGGAAACATATCCCTTCCAAGGTCATGGCTTTCTAGTACCTCATGTGTAACTCTATCTCTGGTTTGCATCATATGTTGGTATAACATTGCAACATCCCCCTCTCCAGACTGGAGCAGTCAAGGGTACAGATCAATTTTTATACCTTTGGTTGAACTCATCCTCAGCACTGTGTTAACAAAAAGAACTTTAGACTAACTGGCCTCAAAAGATGCAGCCTTTTTTGTTATTATTGGTTTGATCTTAGGGCCTTGTTAGTGAGTTACATCCCTCACCCCTTTTTCTTTCTCTCCTCTTTTTCTCTTTCTTTCTTTTTGGAGAGGGTGTTGCTAAATTGCTTAGACTAAGCTTGAATTTGGACTCCTCCTCTCTCAGCCTCCCAGAGTAGTGGGAGGCTCCCTATACATTGCTGCGTTTTCCACTCCACCTTAGAAATGAAAGCAGTAATACAGCACAGAACTAGCCCAGAATTCCAGTTCCACACCAGGCTGGTCTAATTTCCACCAAAATCACATGAGCAAAACCAGTCTTGGCAAAGCTTTTTAAAAAAAAAAAAAAGTCAAAACAGTTGCTATATTCTAAGCAAGGTCATTAGTTAACTAGAACTTATTTAATTAAGCTGATTTTTATGTAGAAAGAGACATGCTTCTTGGGATAACTTACAGTAAGTAATGATATATTCATGATAATATTAACAATGGAATGTAAGAAGGGTTCCTTCAGTTCTATTTGAGAAACTCAGGGAAAACTATTCACTTATGGACCAGTTCAGAGGGACTGGAATGCACTGGGAAATGAGAAATAGATTCCCCTGCAGAAAAATGTAGAGCCTTTCTGGACCCACCCCCACGGTTTCTACAGGTTTCTCCCAGTTGACAATGCTGGAGGCATCTCCGGGGGACGTGACTTTCCAGGGTCTTTATTCAAAGCACCACCTGGAAGGAGCGATTACCTAACAATTTGCCAAAGGGGAGGGTTGCAGAGCCTTTGGCATTTCTGAATTGCAACTGTTTTCTGTCATCATAAAGAAAAAGCTAATCATTTGTTCCAGCAAACCACCACCCCCTCGGTCTCCTGCAGACTATTACAAAATTGCTGAAGACCACACACTTGGCTTTCTCTGTTTTCACAGTTTTTAAAACCATCATCAAAAGGGGCAAGGAGCCCAAGTCAGAGGGTTTCTTTCCAGCACAACATCTGAAGTGGAATTCCTTTTGGTAGAATGCTATTCTCCCCTGGCTACTTTCCATAAGTTCCATCTTCTTATTAAGTGTTTATCATCTCGTTTAAAGAAAACGGAGACCAAAAAAAAAAAAATCTCAAACTGTGTCCAATTGGGAAAGTGCCACCACACAGCCCTTAGTGTCATGCTATCGAATATTCTGGGAATAAATTTTAAAGACCAAAAAAATATAGCTCGCAATATAATGGTTCAAATTTATGATAACATTTATCTCCATGTTAATAAGGAATTCGAAAACAAAGATGATTATCCAGGTCTTTGAAGATGTACAACTATGAATCAATTCATCTACACATTAGTGATACAAGGCAGTTGGTTTTCTCAGAGCTGGCCCCATGTAAGATGTTTCTTTTTTATGTGAAATTATGTTGAGAGAATCTTGAAATGCACACCATCTGAGTCAGAGGAACTGGCCAAGAGGCAGGAATTCAGCACAAGCATTTTTGAGCAGCACATCAATGATGTAAAGTTTGTTTTTAAGGGAGAAAGAAATAAATGTCTCACTTCCAAAACCCAACCTGGCCTATGGGGCAGGGAACAAAATATCACTGGGTCCACAGTTGAGAAAAGTCACCAGGGCTGCTGATCAGTTCGTGGCACACCGCCTGGTCCTGGGCCACGTACTCTGCTATGCCATGTCACTAGCCCAGACAGCTTGCCTCTGCCTGACCTTTGGACTCCAGTCCAGTAGGTGACATCCAAGTCCTCCAGAGCATCAGCGTGTCAGCCCTCCTTGTCACCCTTTGAACTGCTGGTCACCACCACCCAGCCTCAGTTTCCCTCTAGCCTCCAACAGGATGGTAGGTGATTTCACCCTTGCTCGCATGCACATTGTGGATTGGTATATATGAGTCATCTTTAGAGTTAAAGTTTATCTTTTCACTTAGACTTTGAACAGTTCAGAAAGTCTGTGTCTATTCTACAGACGACCTCTCCAGTGTCTCATGTTGCTTTACAACAAAGTATGCCTCACTGTTCTTACCCCTTCTCCATGGGATTTCTACACCCGTCTACCCTTCTAAACCCAGTTCACTCTTCCAGGCGTGACTCAGTCACGCGCTCTCTCTCTCTCTCTCTCTCTCTGTCTCTCTGTCTCTCTCTCTCTCTCTCACTGATGCCGAGTCTCCTGTTCCCCTCACTCTTTTTTTTTTTGGTACCAGGGATCAAACTCACAACCTCACACTTGCCAGGCAGACCCTTAAGTCCCTGAGCTACATTCCTGGGCCCTTTTCCCTTCACTCTTCACTTTCCTCTTGTTCTGCTCCTCCAGCCTCTGCTGCTGTAATGCAGGGTTTATTTTTGACTCGTGTTTTATTATTATTGAATCATTTCATGTGTGTTGTTTGTTTCTGTGCTATTTCCCCCCGGAACTGGCCACACGGCTTCATTGCACAAGTAGTAGTGAATGGGTGGAAATCCAACCCTCCATTTTGATGGAGCATATAGCAGAAATAGAAATAGATTCAAATAATTTACCTCCAAAGTGTTGCTTCAGGTAATACTGAATTTTGTTTTGGGTCACAGTGCTCTCACTGTGAATCACTCATTCTGTATGGTAGAGCTGCAGGGTAAGTGAGCAAAGGGAAAGATTAGAGATGCGACTGAGCCCAGCTATGTATACAAATCACTTGTGTACATGATTAAAATAAAATTCAAAAAATTAAGATTCATCCCAAAACCATGTAAAAGTTTCAACCCAAGGAGGGTTCAGGAATCAAGGTCAGTTTTCATCAGCTCTCTAGATTTTCTGAGCGGTCGGCTTGATGTGAGTTGTTGGGCAGGTGTTAGCAAGCCCCTCCCATGAAGGTTAGGGATGAATCCTGATTCTGAAATTTGCAATCCACATGCCTTAGGATAACTGCTTTCAACTCTCATGTCCCCTTATTCACCAATTAAAAGGAAAAATTAAACCCACTAGCGCTCAGAAGCTGGCCCTGCTCTTACTAAGACACAATGGTGTAGCTTTGCTCCCTGAGCCATTTATCTCTGCACTGATCCTCCTAGGAAGAGAAGCCAGGATGCCAAGCGGACTCCTTACACATAACGGTAGCCTGGACAGTAATCTCAACCTCTCTGGGCCTCAACTCTTTCCACTGTAACTATGTCTTGGGGTACTCCAGGGTAGGGGACGAAGTGGGGGGGTGGGTTCTGTATCAGAGAGGAAGTCTCGGTGCTCACAAGGAGACTGCGAGCCTTCAGAAATGGGCTTGAGAAAAGTCATGCCTAGCAGCAAGTTTTATTCATTATGTAAATTTCTGCTTCGATTATCCAAAATCTTACCAACTGTGTCAAGCTGCCTAATAGGAAATGATGAGAAGGAACTACATTCATGCATAGACTGAAATAATAAGGAGAGACCAGATAAAGAGTAATATGATCAACTCCAGAGAAAAGGAAAATCAGGGAATAAAGGAGTGGAATTATGAGTTTTTGGCTAGCAAAGAGCCTTTTCTGTAAATCTGTGAAAGTGGGTTGACCATTTTTCATACAATGATCTGCATTTGTTGTAAATGCCTAATGATTAAGCTTATATGAGACCACCGCTGCCAAGTTAGGCTGCTGTAACAAAGATCTCCAAAACAAAGTAGCTTAAATAAGATGGCCAAATCCCAGGAGAAAGACATGGAAAGCTGAGAGCACCAGATTGTTAGAATCTGGGTCCTTAACACCATCAACCTCCACCCCTCCTCTCTCCAGCGATTACTGCAGGTTACACAGGAACCCAGAGGACCTCACTCTTACTCCTTGGCATATTCTCACTGTACCAGGCTACTCTACCCTGGCTAAAGATGGATTCCACTTCCCACCATTCCAGCCCATCAGAAGAGGAAACTTTAGAGAATCATTTAGAATTTACTCACATTGCAAGGGCAGAATCAAACATTTGAAAAAATGGTAGGCTCCATTTTATCAAAAAGTCCTCATACTAGTCTGGGAAGAATGGTTTAGAGGGTTTAGAAATGTCTCAAGAGAAACCAAAGATATGTCATGCTATCATCCGCATTAATCATCTTTCTGCACAACACTTTAAATCTGTATGTCCCTGTTTGGAGCCATTTGGAGTGTCTTCCTGAAAGTACCTGCACCAGACGAGCCCACAATCTTGGGAAAGCACTTCTCTGCTTAGGCCATGATTATCCTTCCTCTTTTCAGGAGGAGCCCAGCAAGGATCCACACATGGGAGGCGGGCCAGCCCCTTCCACAGGGAGGCAGGATCCCCAGTGGAGGGCTCCAGAGGTGTGAGAGGCCAGGATTCTCAGGAAGACAGTAGGAACACCTCCTGGTGCGCAGGGAAGAGCATTCAGCCTCTTCATCTACTGGCCACCTGGACACCTCTTCACAAATCCTAGCTATGCAAAGCTTCACTTGCCTTCATTTGCAAATTTCATTTTATTGATATTTAATATTTGCACATATTTACAAGGTACAATGATAGATTGCACCTTGTTGATTAAATCATGCATGTGTTGAGTCATGACTTCTTTTTCTGGGGGACTGAACACAGGACATTGCACATGCTAGGTAAGGACTCTACCAGTGAGCTACATTCCCACCTGTACACTTAACTGTCCTAGTAAAAACAACTTTCTAAATATCCTCTTCAGCTTAAAAAAAAAAAAAACATAAAACTTCAGTAATTTAAGAACCACCTATTTGACCTTTGACCCTATTGTCTTTCTTTTCTTTCTCTCTTTTTCTGACCTTACTTCATGCTTCAAAATAAACCAAAAATAAACAGTAATGATAAACTGGGTGCTTAAGAACTGATTGAATTTGCTGCATGGAGGAATCATGGAATGTGGAGGGCTGCTACCAGAAGCGATGGCTTTACTTGTTTATTGGAGACCTGTAGCCTTTTCTGAGAGTTAATTCACAGTACTGTTCCCCATTTTGTTATTCTTATTTCATAGCAATGGGCTTCAGCTGCCTTTTAGAGCTGTGCGGAACCTCCCTAGACGCTCTCATTGACGTGGACAGGCTGATCTGACTGGAAGGGAGAGACAGATACACAGGTAGAGAAAGGCAACGTTTGGACCACAGCAGCAAATGAATAAAACCAGTAAGTGCGTTTAGCAGACACAACTAAACACAGAATGCACACCCGTACAAATACCCATACCCCAAGATCTTCCAGGAGAAGTGAATACCTGCTTGCTGAGTGAGGGGTGAATTGTATCTACTTAGGATGGTAGCATGCACTCCTGTTTCTCTCCTCTCCTCTTTGTCCTCTTTCCTCCTCTCCTTGCTCCTCTTTCCCTCCCTCAATTCTCTATCATTCTTTCTCTCCTCCCTTCTCATTTCCTCCCTTCCTTGTGTCCACATTTAGTGTCTACAGTGTGTCTGTGGCCACCCTCAGCCCTGAGGTTAGAAATAAAAAAAGATCTTATCTCTACCTTGAAGAAGCTGATAGTTCCGTAGTAAGCTCAAAGGGATCAATAATAAATTAGTTGTTTACTTTTTTTTTTGTAGACAATTTCGTTACACAATCCAGGTCGGGCTTGAACTCACTGTGTAGCCTCTGCTGGCCTTGAACTCAAGGCGTTCCTCCTGCTTCAGCCTCCTAAGTGCTAGGATTTCAGGAATATACCATCACACCTAGCTCCAGCTGTTTACATCTTGGAAAGTTCAATTGGAAAACTAAGAAACTGAACTAATTATTACTTGATACATTCCATCTGGGAGGCAAAAGTCATTCTAGAACCAACAGGGCAAAACCTAAATGGACTTTTGGTTAGAACCTAGTATGACTCCTGGGAAATCAAAACATGCTTAGCGATTAAGCAGTCATTCAGCAATTATTTGTTTATATTTTTGTGTAAGTCATGTCATATCCTATTAGTAAAAAAGTAAAATTAAGAAAGATTTCAGTAGTGTCTGCTGAGCGACCTAACCATCTTCCATAATCTCTCACTCCAGCAAGCTTCCGAGAGAGACTAAGTGACATCTCCCTCATCGACAAGAGGAAAGGCCCGGGGCACCACACAGCAACCTCACTAACAGTGCGGCCAGTGAGGCCTCGGAAAGGTCTGCTCTCTGGTGTCCTTCGAGCCTGAGCTCACGCCGGGGCAACACACCAGACAGACAGTAAGAAGGAGGGGACTTGCCTTGGCCGCAGCTGAGGTCTCCACCAGGTGAGGCACCACGCGCAGGTTCTGACCGACTTCACCACACAGTTGCCGCTCAGGAGTTTTTAGAAATGCTTCTAAATCACCCTCATTTCATTTACAGCCTAAGAGGCACATCTCAAACCAGCGAGCCACTTAGGGAAACCACACGGGGCAGAAAGCAACACATCCTGTCTGACCAAAAATTGCAGGAGTAATTTAAGAAGTCAGAAAGTCATTACCCTAGTTGGAATATGACCAGGAAAATGGGATTAACACTCAAAAGCCTTTAAGCAGAGTGCCAAGAACTCTTTAATGACCTAATAGCTTAGAGTGTTAGACAACTGATTACCAGAGGAGTGGAACACTCACTGAAACATCCTTTGGGATAATGCCACATGTAAATTACTGTCACTGCTTGTGCATAATTGTGTGAATGATTTTGGCACTTAATTCCTTAACTGTGTGAGGCTTACTCTGAAGAAAACACAAACATTTCATGATCATAAGCTCAATAGTAAAGTAAAATTTAAACTCAAGAGAAAATCATTTAAATGCAGTAGAGGAATACCTGTTTCCTTCAGTGCAGCTTAGTCCTTCGTTGAGCTAAATTGAAAGTAAAAGAAGTAGGAATGACACACTGGGAGAGATTAATCAGCACTTCGTGTCCAGACTGGAATAGAGGGAATAAATAAACAGTCAAGAGCACTAAGAGACTGGCGGTATGTACATCAACACTTCTGAGTAAAGCTGAATGTACGTGGGATAGTATGAAACTGGGGGAGAAGACATGTAAGAACAACACGCTGTGACAAATTGTATTATTGTTCCAAATTATTCATCCCCTCCTCTGTAAGATGACATGTGCCCTACCTGTCCTTCTGTGACCCTCAGTGGAGGAAGGCTACCACTCTAGCTGCCACTGTAGGGCTTGGCCACCTGGCCCTACTGAACTAACAGAATAGGAAGAATTTTCCCAGTAATTCTTGCACAGTAATTTTGTGCAAAAGAATTGTGTATTTCCCCCAGATGTCTTGCCTTTTCTCTTTCACAAAGATGCCTTGTCCCAAGTAGTTATTGTTCCTTCAGTTAGGTCCAAGTGAGAGGACACTCGGAACATGTGAAGTAGCCATCACCAATGAGAGTCATCAACATAAACTGTCAAAGATAAGCACTACTGGAAACCACGGAGACATGGAAATTGTTATTCCAGGGGGAATCAATAAAAGTATTTTGTATAGGAAATCATTGTTCAACTAAAAATTGATCTAAAGGAGATGGTAAGGAGATAGGTATCATTCTGTACACAACACACAACATACATTCCTCCATATTACCCAACTTACACATAGTCATATAACAAAACAATTTCCCCAGAAGTCTGTGGTCACAGAACACTGAAGAGTGATATAAACCAGGATTCCATTTGGTGCTTTTACAATTCTTTGATTGTTTTCAAGCTTCCGCCCAGTATAACCTTCCTACAAAGAATCCAGGACCTCTCCAATTATTCTGAGGCCCTCCAGACAAACTTTTATGGATTTCAAACAACATCTTAGCTTCCTATGTCCTACATGCTGAGGGTCCGTGTAACAATGCGTAAGAATTTTGAGACCATGAGATTCTAGACCTAATGGAAATACTAGAAAATTCAGGCAGAGTTAGGAGGGAGTTCTTTTTTTAGGGTGGTAAAGATTTCTCGGACATCCATCCAGGCAGACCCAAGACCACAAAGACTATTGGCTACCAGTTTTAAAGATAAAATAAACTTGTCTCAAAGCCTCAAAATGCTAGGCCGATTCCCTGCAGAATGTGAGAACACACAATGAATGCACAAGTCCAAGAAACCCAATAGCCAGATGGAAAGCTCCTCCAAGCCTTTGAAGAAGCTGCTCTGGAATGAGGGAATGAGGACCTTCTTCCCTTCCTCTATTCACGTAAACATTTGCGATGGTTTTCTCAACAAAGTGCAGCTGCTTTCCAATTCACAGATCAAAGTGTGAGCAGGCGACGCTGACTGCCTTCCGCGAGAAGCCTGTCAAGCACCAAAGTACAAAGGTGAAAATTAGAACGTATGGGTGAGTAAGTGTTGAAATATCCGCACAACGTTTCCAAAAGTTCAGAGATTACTGTCACTTATGTCCTGGATCTGGGAAAATGTTTGATTTGGGAGGGTTTTCACATTTGCCTAAAGTGATTCTCCCACTTTAAATTTATACCTTTGTAACTATGACATTTTTCTAAAACAAAAGACCTCATTGTTGCTCCTTTCATCTGTGAACTCTTATTTCATTCACACAGCACACTGGAGTCCTTTCATTTTTCTTTGGTTTCCAGCACAAAACTTCACGGCATCTTGGTAACTGACAGCCAAATGCTTCTAAGCCTACCTTTCCAGGACAGGTAACTTTTATTTGAAATGTCATTGATAGATTTAATTATGTTCAACTTTCTCAAGAAAACAATCCCATTGGCACAGTGAAATATATTGAGTTTGATGTGTTTGGCTGCAAAAACTTTCATTTGGCCAAGGCTACAGAACCTGAAGTCTCCAAGTGTAAATTATAATGTTATTTGAGATGAAGTATAGAGCCATTTGTGGTACTCAGGCACGACACATGATGTAATCTTACACTCTATCTGCAGGTGCGATATTGGATTCTGCTAGGACAGGCACCTGGTATCAATGTTCACTCTGGCTGTGTTTCAACACAGCCAACGATGGCTGAAGATGACTAAAATCAAACAGCACCCAGCTTCAGCAGATTTTTTTAAGAAGACAAACGATGAGCAACAATTATGAATAAGCTAAATGGTGTCTGATTACTCTCTTTTCCTGAAGAGCGCAAAATTCTTGCTCTTTCTTGTAATAATCTTGGTGCTGAGAAGACAGAAATTAAATCTTGCTTTATGAAGAATAAACACAATTAACAGTGTGTCGGTCTGCATACGTGAAAATAATACAGATACTAATGTTGTATTTGTCAGATAGTTGATGGATACACCAAGCCACGTATTTCTCTTTGTGACATTTACCCCACAAGTCATTACGTACTGAATGCCTATCTCTACCAGGAGCCTTTAAGCCAATGAAGGAAGGGACCTAACAGTGCGTAACATGATCCATACTGAACACAGGTTTGCTGAATGATCACTGGATTTCTCAAGGCCTGATTTTTGCAGGGCATGAACTTATAACTAGGTGCTGTATGGCTGAGGCCAAGGTACAGATCCTAATCACAAAGTGCAGGAAGTCAGCTATTCTGCTTGAAAATTGACCCCATGCTCACCGAGATGCCCAGTCATTGCACAAACATCCCCAGAATGCACCTCTCTGGCTAGGTGTGCCAAAAGCTGAAAGCCGATCTTTCAGGTATTTTGGAGGGAAATATAATTTGTCAAATTAATCTCTAATAACTGAAGTACCTTGACATTTTTAGATATTAAAGACATTTATAAAACTGATATTTTTAAAGTGGGGGAATCTCAAACCCCAACTTGAACCATTCAAGAAAAATGAAAACACTCAGTTGTTCATTTAATTCCTTTCCTAAAGGAAAGAAACAATATGATTTAACTTACCTGTAATTCAAAGTTCCGAAATGGTGCCATATCCGTTACCTCACTTGATCCTCGTGACAACCCCACAAAGAGGCCGGACCGAGTCCCTGTTCCAGGTCAGGAAGCAGACTCGTGGGGCGTGGGCGGCGCCCTCTGTCCGGTGTGTCCCCCTCCACATGGGCTGCCTCTCCTCGCGGCCCCCAGCCCTCCATCAGGCGCGGCCCTTTAGAAGGGAAGCAATTTCAGGTCGGACGTTCCTCCTCACGTGCCACGTGGCCTGTCTCCGCGCCATCTATCTCTGAGCTGGCTCAGGTTTGTGAAACCCGGGAACTGGGCAAGTTGTCTTTTTCCGTAAGCCTCATCCATTTGAAGACCAAAGCTGGCGTCTTGTCCCCTCGAGTTCCTGTGCTGGTGCCTCACGAGAACCTTCGAGGTCCTCCTTTGCTTGGGTGCCCAGCAGCGTCCTCAGGACAGTTTTTAATCAGATCAAAGGTCACTGGGGACTAACGGGCAGCGAGTCAGGGCTTCTGCAGCACTAGTGACCATCATTTAACACCTCAGAACATCTGTCTGGAAAAAACTGTGGAAGCATTTTTCTTGCTTTTGTCTCAATTCATGCTCTGGTGCTTAGCAAAACCAACTCTAAAAATGTTTTCAGCGACCTTCGACAAGTGATCCCAGTTATTGGACACCTTCATTGAGTGTTCTTTTTTCCTTTGTAATGAACCTGAAGGAATGAATAGTATGATCCATTAAGGGAAAAATAATTTACCCCTTCGCTGCAGTCTAAACTTTATAGTTTTAGTAATCTCATATAATGAAAAGCAGCTATTGAAGTTAGAGCAAAAACAGTCGAGAAAGCAGAGCTAGAGGAATTTCCACTTGTTCCTACTGACCCACATGGTGAGTGTGTTTGGATCTTGGGATTCCACTGGTGCCCTCATGTTAGGCTCCAGGAGACAGAAGGCTCAGGAATCCCTATGAAGGAACAGCAAGAGGTCCCGGACATATTTATCCAACTCTTCAGACCAGGCCTGCCAATTCAGGCTTATTCCCCTTCATTCCACACTGCAGTGTGGGTCACTGAAGAACTCTGGCCGATGCCACCACACCTGGCCCCAGGATCCTTGCACCTGCAGCTGTGCTCACACTAGGTTTGGTCTCCTCAAATACTTAGTGGATAGAGACACAGAGAGGACTAATGATGAGGTGTCTCACATCATCGTTGCCCTCTGCTCTGGACCCAGAAGCCAGTCTCACCTCACTGCAAAGCAGGCTGGGAAATAGACCCACCAAAAGGCAGAAGCCCAGGAAAGCATGCATACCTGCGACTGCTGGTACCTTCTACTACAGTGAAAAGTGCAGTGCTAGTTGTGCCCATTGATCGATGAATTATATGTTTGATGTTTTTCTTTAGCCCTGTTTTGCCCAGGACTTTTGTAAACAACATATTTGGGAGCATAGAAAAAAATATCCTAATTTGAAGATGACACATAACTCAGAGAAAGAGCTAATAATTTTATTTGCCAAAAAAAAAAAGTGGCTAGCAAGATTTTGTTCACAGGCTGTAGTGTGCCAACCCTTAGGCTAGGGAAGAGAATTCATAATAAATATTATGAAGTCAAAACAAGATTACATTTAACCCAGAAACATGTAAAATTCTTGACATGATGCATTTTTATATAAAATACTTTCGCACAAAACGTGCTTTACTACAAAATCAGAAGAAGTGTGTGCTGGATAAATAAAAGATCATAAACAGGAGTGGAGATTGGGAAGCCCAATGAACAGCCATTCATCACCCAAAGTGACACCGCCTGTGGTCGCATGTCCTTGGGGAATGCCAGCTCACTGCCCTCAGGGAAACCATTAAAAAGATGGACCTGCCAAGGTCACTGCTTGGACGCTGTGCCCAGGAACCTGATTTATCTCTCAAAGGATAGGAAAGTTTATGTGTTTTTACTCAGTATACAGCCAGCCTCTGCATTAGTGGGTTCCATGTCCATGGGTTCAACCAACTGCATATTAAATACTTTTTAAAACAAGTTACAGTTGTGTCTCGGTTCATGAAACCTTTTGTTTGCAAAGAATGTGGTTCACGAACAGATGCATTTGGCAAAATTTTGTTTTTGTGAACTCTGCATCAGGCAATAAACAAGACAATGGCTATCGTTCCCACATGCACGCAAACATGGCCATCTTTTCCAAAATCACAGAACAAATTAAGTTTGTGAACTGAGGGGCCACTGTACATCTATGAGAACATGGCACAGATTATCCTTGTTATTACTCTCCAAATAATATATCTATTTCCATACATCCATTGTACTATTGTAAGTCATCTAGAGATCATTTAAAGTATATGGGAAGAGTATGTATGTTCTTCACAATACCACACTGTTTTATTGTATAAGTGATAGGTCATGGGCAAATTTCAATGCCCAGGAGGGGTACTGGGTCCAATCCATTGTGGATACTAAGGGACAGCTATGCTGAGGAATTTACACAAAGCTAGAGCTTTACAGCAGCAGTGTGGGCAACCTTGCTCTGCTTCCTGACCCTCAAGGTGACCAAAGGAGCTCAGTCTTGTAGAGAATGAAAGGCTGGAATCGATGAGTTCCATGGGCCTGGTCAACTCTGCACAGCGTGTGAATCCAACCACTGAACCCCAGCTGCTCGTCTCGCTCCCAAATCCACCAGAGCTGAGCAACACCAAAACAAATGTCCTTCAGAGTAATTCATTCAGACTCAATCTAGTGGGTCCAAGGTCTTCTTCCCCTTCTGTGCCACATGACCACATGTCCATCCCTGCTGGAGAATCAGACTCTTAGAGTCCATCTAGATGCCCACCCACAGGGAAAGTCCCAGGGGCATAAGTGCTCACCACATGCAATCCACGTCGTCTCGGGCACACCCAGAGTGGAGTGCATGGGTTGGTGAGGCAACTCCAGGCATCCTGCAGTGTTCCTGTTCCTCAGAATGACCAGCCACATCTTCCTCTAAGTTGCATTTATTGCTCTAATATTTTGCTTCCTTTTATTTCAGCAGATCTCCAACTCCAATTAATGTTTCATTTAAATTCCAGCCCAGGCTGAGTCAATACCTCACTCCCATCTTTATATGAATCTACTCTCTGAAGGCAAAAGCTCCTGTGATGAAAATATTGGGGGTGAATAATATACATTAGCATGTCTAGTAAGTGCATTCAGCATTGGCGCTGGACTCATCCCAGAACCACTAAGACCCCAAAACCCACAGGAACACAATTCCCTCGTATAAAATGCTGTAACATCTGTACGGAACCTACAAATTTACAGTATCTTCCTGCATACTTTAAATCACCCCTAGATGACTTATAATGCCTAGCACAAAGTAAATATGATACATAAGTAGGTGTCACATGATGTTGTCTATGGAATAATGATAAGAAAATAGTCTGTAAGCCAGGCTTCAAGGATCACACCTGTAATCCCAGCACTCTGGAAAACTAAGGCAGCACGATCCCAAGCTCAATGGGTAACCTAGTAACTTAGCAAGTCCTTATCTCAGAATAAAAATTAAGAAAGGGCAGAGGGTATAGCTCAGCACAAGAGCCCTGCGTTCAAATCCTCAGTGCTGAAAAAATGTCTGTACATGTGTATTACAGATAAGACTCTTTCCCCAAATACCTCCCTCCTCGTTGGCTGAATCTGCACATTCCATGGCTATAGAAAGCCAACTGTATAACAGTAACTGCCATGTCTTAAATGCCTAGTTGTTAAACACATAGGCACAGGATAAATGACTTTTGTATGTTATCACTAGACTTCATCACCTTTATAACATGCCTTATAAGTATTTAAAGTTGAATAAACTGAGAATGAGCACAGTGTAATGACTCAAATAAGAGCAAACAGATAACAAATGGGAAACCATGTTTGGGAGGCCAGTGGGTCTCATTCCCCCCTGTGCCCTTCCAGGTGAACTGAATGCTTACTCTATTTAATGGTTATCATCACTTTGTTTTCTAATTTCTGACAACCATATTGTCTTGTAGCCCAAGCCTCCAGAGAATCAATAACCCATATTCAGCTAAATATTAAGAAAAGGTAAATATAATGAATGAACTATCAAATCCCAACCTACTGTATGAAGGGGGCTGTGGTTTGAATTTTTTTAAAAAAGTGAAAGCACAAACTTCACAAGAGAATATGCATACATCTACTTTGGAAAGTTCTTATTTGTGGGACAGAACACCCTATGCCACAGACACTTAAATAGCACAGGTCTCACCTACCTGTGCAGTTTAGAGAAATTCAGAGACACCTGTGGATTCCCTCACCCCCCACCAATACATCCAGCAGTGCTGAAAACAGCTGTACTAAAACCAAAACCACATCCATGGAGCAAAGGCTGCTGGTGCAGAGTTGAATCAAACTGACAACGTTCAAAGTGCTGAAAGAAACATTTTCTTCTGAACAGTTGTATAGTGCCACCCACACAGGAAATCCAACAGACATATTAATTATACCTACTATGTAATCCAAAAGATCCAGAGAATG
This sequence comes from Dolichotis patagonum, assembly GCA_004027295.1. Classification (NCBI taxonomy): domain Eukaryota; kingdom Metazoa; phylum Chordata; class Mammalia; order Rodentia; family Caviidae; genus Dolichotis; species Dolichotis patagonum. The sequence continues at coordinate 39,284 of PVJX010004904.1, forward strand.
TGCTTTATTTATTTTTTCTTTGGGATAAGAGGAGAATAAAATAAGACAATGTCTACAGATGATGTTGAGATCTGGGTGTTCTGTTTTCATCTGAAAAATCTTAAGTCACACTGATTTTTCCCAAAATTATTATCTTCCTCTGTAAATAAACCCAAACTTTCATTTCAAACAACTGGTCCAATGCAAATAATTACTAACCTCAGCTCTGATACTGATCCTATTGCTCAACCCAGGGAGGACGTCAAAAATGATTCTACTGCTCTGAGGTTTGGGGAGTTCAGTGTGTGTGTGTGTGTGTTCCCATGAACTCACTTTTACATACTGATAACCAAAATTTTTTATTGCTTTTTCTGCCTCATGAAAGGAGATGTGCCATATATGGAGTCTTTCCAGCTTTCTGATGATAATAGCTTGAACAATCTCAAAACACCTGGCTTGCTAAAAGACTCAGAGTGGGGCCCAACCTACACCTGAGATTTAGACCCCCTTAAAATGCCTGAAGACAATGAAATTCTGAGCCAGAAATCAGAGGCTGGTATTTCATTAGGACTGGTTTTACTTTGGTGCATGATTATATAACTAACTAGCTTTGAGGTCTAACACCAAATACCTTGAGGTATTGAGTGTAGCCTGGGCTATCCTGAGCCTTTCCCCTTTGGGTTTGTCAGTTGGTTTGCTCAGGTAGGGATGCTAGAAGCTGCTGAGGGAGATGCTTATTAGAAACTGAGCTGAACAGTGCTTCTCGAGGACTTGAATTGGTGCTCGCTAGTGTCACCTGGCTCTCCTCACTCTTTATCTCACTTCATTGGGAATACCAGGTTCTCGTGTTTCTGGGATGGACCTGTTGGTCCTCCCCTACTTCCCTGGTACAAGCTGTTCCTGCTGCCAGGAACCCTCATCCTGCCAGACCTCCTAGGGCTGAGCTGCTTAGCTTGCCGACATCTCTTAGACAGCAGCTGAAATGATCCTTCTTGGGGAAGCCTTCTTCCAGTGACCCTCTTCCCCTAGGTGAGGATGGCTACATCCAACCTCAGAGCCTGAGGCTCAGCACACGTGCAAACCCAAGTGACGAAGGCTTCTCTCTCCTAAGCATGGCTGAGTACAGACCACACCTGGCTTGCTCCCGTTATGCACTCAGAGCTCAGCAAAGCAAACAACCAAGACTGCTGCGGACACGCTGGTCAACTGAGCACCAGCTCCGGCTGCACCGTCCAGTAACCCAGTGCAGGGAGTGACCTGGCCCTAATCACGCGTGCCTGTCCCCAAAACAGCACAATTCCCAACAGAGCAAATAAATGTTGAAGTAAATGAATAGAGTTCCAATTCACAACACAATATAAAGACAAATGATCTAGTAGAAAGCCATGATTTTGTGGCTTTAAAAAATAGGTGTGTTTTGAAATAAAATTTCCACAGTAAGAAATGAGTCAATATAACAGCAAACTCAACTCCTTTTTACTTTAAGGCCAATTATCAAAAACAAAACAATCACTTATAAAATGTTAGCTTCGCCAATTATTTGAGATTGAATAGTTTTAAGACTTTCTTGTTTAACAAAAGCTAAATATGGACTTCAAAAAAAGAATATAACCTGGAAAGGTAAAGGTATTGTTGGATATCTTCATTGATAAAATGAAATTAATTTAAGGATTGTGCTCTGATGACTAATTGAGAATCAAACTAATAAAAACCATCAAAGAAAATAAATCTGGTTGTAAAGACAAAAAATAATGTATATGGAATAGTACCTTTTAAAATCTGTGAGCAGCCCTCTGCCTTAGCTGTTGCATCTAGAAGGAGCATTAGGCCCAGTGATGGGTGATGGAGTCTGAACCAGGACGGAAAGTTCCCCGGCTCGATTTGTGCTTTTAAATAAATGAAATTCTGACAACTTGATCATAACCAGGTTGCTTTCTGACCATTACCACAATAAATAAAATTTACTTAGTCAATACTTACAAGTGAGAGTTTCTAAAATGTATTTAATTTAAGCTGTTTGTTAAAACATATGATTACACTGAAATGCTCAGAAGTTAATGATAATAAAAATCAGCAATATTCTGGAAAGGATAAAGGACATTTTCCAAAGCTGTTTGCAATTGTTTCTTTCTATTTTTTACATTCAATCACCCTGTAAATCAGCCAACTAACAGCAACCTTAGTTCCCCCTAGACAAATGTGCACAGTTTCCCTAGTTAGGAACTCCACCAGGAATTACTTTGTTAAATATGCACTGTGGCCCAACTATAAGGCAGGCAAGAAAGCCAGCAGTTTCTGCCTAAGTGTAGAAATCATATAATACCTGGAGAAAACAGTAATACAACTGAGCATTCCAAGACTTTCCTGTATTCCATAAAATCTCTGGCAGCTGTGATATAAAATCCTTCCACTTGCCTAAGCTGCATCAACCGCCCCGGTTCATCAACCATAAGGGAAAGGGGCCACTCAAGCATTTTAGAAATTCATTAAGTGCTATCATTGCCACCTTGCTAGCAATGAAACAACCGGAACTCAGTGTTGGTGGGAATGGTCAGGTTCCAGCAACCTGAGGGATCGAGCTGGACAGGAAAACACCCTAGATGGAGAGGCAGAAGCCCCCAAGTGACAGTTCCTCATTGAGTGTATTGGCAAGGAGAAGAGAGAGAGAGAGAGAGAAGAAATAGAAAGAAAGAAAGAAAGAAAGAAAGAAAGAGAGAGAGAGAGAGAGAAAGAAAGAAAGAAAGAAAGAAAGAAAGAAAGAAAGAAAGAAAGAAGAAAGAAAAGAAGGAATAGAAAGAAAGAATGGAAGGAAGGAGGGAAGAAAGGAAGAAGAAAAAAGAAAGACGAGAAAGTGAGAAAAAGAGGGAGAGAAAGGAAGAAAGAAAGAAAAAAGGGAGAGAAGGAAGCGGGAAGAGATAGGAGAGGAAAGGAGGAAGGAAGGAAGGAAGGAAGGAAGGAAGGAAGGGAAGGAAGGAGGGAAAAAGTTAGAATACTAGTGTATAACAACAGACATACAGAATAACAATCTAATATGATCCTGTACCTCTGCCCAAATCTCCCCACTTCTGTGGGCCTCAGTTCCTCCACTTATAAATCAATCTTCATAATTCAAATTAGGCACCAAGATTTCATAATCCCAATCTTGTGAGATGCAGCTGCATGGCCAGAAGAAGGAATTGTAATACCATCACCCTTGGGTTTATTTCTTTTTCCAGTGGGCTTGCATGAGGACTTGGTGGCACTTTGTGACTCAGCTCAGTTTTGTTAATGATTCTTTTTCAGCTAATTTTAAACCACCACCATCCTGGACATTCTTAAACTTTACTTTGATGCTCACGTTTGAATTAAGATAAGAATGAGAAGAATGTGAATCAGAAAAATGTCTCCTTGGTAGTTTGACCATCTATGCTGTCCCAATCGCAGCATATTATTTATTACTCCAGGATATTAGCCAATACAGGATATTAGCTCCAATGGTTTCCATCAGTGAACCAGCTCAATATTGAACAAAAACAATGTACTGACGAGTAAAACGGGAATGGTTAGTCTCCTCTTCTCTAATTCACTACTATGTATCTCCATCTCTGAAAAATAAGAGGCTTTCATGCTCAGTTCTGGAAGATAAGCCAGTCCACCATAGGCTGGGCAGGACAAACCTTGCAATTTTGTGCAAAGTTAAGGAGAAAATCTCTGAAATTTCATTTATTCACTCAGTAAATACTGCTGAAGGCTTACTATGCTTCAAATAGCTTGCACCTTTCAAATATTAGACTAAGAAAGGTGTGTTCCAGACAAGCTCCCACTGTAACCAGGGTGCAGTACAGAGAAAGGTGACTGTCTGCCACTTTCTGTGAGGATCTACTTAAATTCTGAGTCTTAATTTTGTTATTAGTCAAATGGTCACAAAATGCCTATTTCATGAGGTTGGCGGGAAGTGGAAATTAGGCTTGAGATGATTGTGCTTGTGTTGAAAGGACAACAGGAGAACCTGTAGACTGTTTTTGGGTCTGGCAAAGAGTGGAGTTATGATTTCACATGAAGTCAAAGAGTCGTCTCTCCGCAGAAACTCTCTGGGGTGTCCCGTGTTTCTCTGAAGAAGTCAGTGCTGGCCACTTGATCAAGTGGGTGTGACACTTCCCAAGGAAGCTGATGTTTGGAAAAACCCACTGGAAGCCTTCATTCTGGGAGTGGCATAAAGAAGCACATAACTCTGTTGCTCAACAAACCACCAAGAATGATCTCAGCACCAATTTGGATGCTAGATGGAAGGATGAACAAGCAGTGGACCCTCCAGCAGCAATGTCTGAGGTCCCTGACACAAAGAAATGAGTGTTTGAGGAGATGGGGGTGCTAATTACCGTGGCTGGCCAGTACACACTGTGTGCATACCCTGAATTCTCACACTCTCCCCCTTGGATAGACACAACCATGCATCTATTAAAATTGAAAGGTTAGATACAATCTGTAGAAGCTGTGGTGACTGTGGCCTCGGAGGCTCAAGAGAGTGTACCGTGCAGCCAGAGGCCGCAGTTATGGGGAGCCCGGGAGGGCCCTGCCCTTCTCTTGAGGCTTCTGCAAACCCAGCTCTCCTGCTCTAACCAGGACATGGGAAGGACATGCTGACGCAGTGAGTGCCGAGAGCAGGGAAGACAAATTCTTAAGAGTCTACCACATAAATGGGAAGTGTAATTTAAATTCTAAAATAACTTACTCAACAGAGCCAACTCCGAAAGGAGACCGAAGCACACAGACACGGCTGCAGCCCGTGAAGAACACAGCAACCACTGCACTGCAGTTATCGGCGAGTTTCTTTTCTTGACAGATGTGTTTTTATTTTGTTTAATAGGCATATAATATAAGCCTATTGTGGACATCTTTTGTTGTCAACATTCATCTACAACTTGGCTCCCATGGCCTTGCTGAAGTCTGAACAAAATCCCCACTGTACTTTCTCTTCCTGTTTTAAGTTCTTTTACAGGGTCCTAACCCAAGATCAGTGATTGCACCATCACGATCGGCTATATAATCTCACAGTGTGGCCCTGTCTTAGTTACTTTTTACTCATCACTGAGACAAAATACCTGATGCCCAAGGTTGGGAAAGGAAAGGTTTATTTCTTACAGTTTTTGGAGGTTTCAGTCCATACTCAGTTGGCTCCAAGGCAGGGTAGCATGGCGGGGCCGCAGTTCATGGCGGCTGCAAACAAGGCAGAAACCGGCAAGAGAGAGACACCCCTTCTTCCTGCCATTACATCACATCCTGGCTCCACCCCCTAGGAGGGTGTAGCACTGACACCACCAATCCAAGCTCTAGACAATGAACCAATCACAAATGCACAATGCAAAAGGCATGAGGCCTGGGGGCCACTGACATAAACCATGACAGGCTCCTTCTCCTGAGCCCTCTACTCTCTGCTTCAGTCCCCCCAGCGGTATCCGCGAGGTCATCGCCCCACAGCCTCCCTGCCCTGTGGCCTCCCACTCCTCTGCTTTGCTGCCTTCTGTCTCTGCGGCCCCCAGGCTCCCACCTTCTCAGGAATTCCCTCTTCGCGCTAGCGCACGTCGCCTCTGCCCTCGCCCTCCTGCCAGCACCTTCACGAAGCTCACTCACTCAGCGCTGTGGGTCGTGAGTACCTCTCCACCTTCCCTTCAGCCCTTTCCGCACAGCCTCCTATTTCCTGAACACTTTGCTGAGTGCTCGTAATTTACAGCACTGCCATCTATTGCACTCTGAAAGTTCCTTCCAAGTTCACAAACATCTTAGTTTTAAACTCACAGTAGAGATCCTGGCTTCAGTAAATGTTGCTGAAGAAATAAAAAGGAATAGTTAACCAGAAGTTTGCTTTTATGGTCCCAGAGGCATCCCTTCTGACTTCCAACACAGGGCCGCATAAGTAAGTCCTTTTTTTAAAGCGCCTGGATTTACTCTGCTGACTGTTTTGCTCTGCGGTCTACTGTCCACCTGAAACTCATAGACATGAGATTTTGTTTCTCTCTCATTTTGACTCAAGATAAAACAAACCGGAGCTGTATAGGTAAGGTGCCCGTGGTTCTTTTCCGGAACAACACACAAGCTTACAGGAATTTCAGAGGTGTGGTAGAAAATGGAAAAAAATCCCCTCTCTGATACGTTTCTTTAGCTCCAAGGCAAAATTGTTTGTAAAAACTTTTCTTTTGATTTTTGTTATCCAAATAATTCCAGCTTAAATTGGAACTCAAATATTAATCTGATAATGACACCGTTGAGACACATTCTCTGACGATTGATCTCAAATGACTTACAAGGCTTTACTTCACCCCATTTTCTGCATTCCTTTCCAGCTGGGGGTTTTGCAGGTCTTTAACACCAACCACTCTTCCCCCTACCCAGCCACCCAGCCACCACCACCATCATCAAGGAGGAAAAAAAGACCCTGAAATGTACGTATTAAGATGATTACTGTGTGCTTAGGAATATCCTTTAATTTAAATTTTATTTTATTTTATTTTTAGCTTCAAAGCTTTTACAGGAATGAACACCTGTCTTTCAGGGCATTATACGAAATTGTCAGGTATCTGACGTACTTTGTTTTGTCAAGTCCTCCAATAGTGGCACTGTGGAGAGAAGTCATGTTTTAATTAATGATCAAAGCGAAGGACACCTGTAAGGCTGAATTAGACTTTTAAATTCTTTGATATTAGCTTTACAAATCTGAAAGAGCCTTTTGATTCTCACATGTGTTTGCCCTTTCTTGGAGCTCAACTTTATTCGTTTTCAAAGGCAACATGTTTAGCTAACCTGAGCACTGAAGTTATAGGTGACGATGTCCATTCACAGCAACTCTCAGCACTTTATGAAGTCATACTCTATTAGGAAGGACTCCAAGACATTGTCCAAAAGCCTCTGCTGGACAGGCGATATGCTGCGGCCCATGCTGCTGAGGTCTGAGAGCCCCCGGGGAACGTGGAAATCCGTGGGTTCCACATCAGCTTATGGAATGATACTTGTGGATACTATAAGGAGCAGTAGAATGGAGAACCCAGAGACAACTCTGACTCCTTTCACATGCAGCTAGTCCTTTTCTATAAGCAGAAATCCATGTCTTACACAAATTAAAATACACAAATGTGATACATACTGATGTTCTAAACATATAGTTGTCATTGTTCTATATCTTAACATAAGGTAATAAAAATCGGTGAGTACTTGTTTATGCTATATAATACATATATAACATATGAGGTATATGTGCTAACAATGTAGACTTATGTTATATACCACGTGCATTTGTACGTGGTATATAACATATATAACATACGAGGTATGTGTACTAACAATATAGACTGATGTTATATATCACGTACATTTGTAATTTCCATGTGACAGGTGAAATCATTGAGGCTTAGTGACAAAGGTTTGCACTGACATATAAAACTAACTTGGAAACTCTGATTGGAAACTACTAGAAGTAGTGCTTTAAGTACTTCACAATAGTGAAAACAGAAGGTAAAAAGAATAAAATCCAGAAATCATTTCCTCTGTATTTGGGTGTATCTCCATGCAATTTCCTAACGTAAACAGAATTTTATATATTTGGGCTGAATATTTAATTTGTGTTTGATTCACAATGCACTTGGGCATTTTCTTTGATTATATAATTGTTGATGTGTGCTACTTAATGACTGTGTAATTATACACCCTTTCACCCACAATAATGTTCTTGATCATTTGGCTATTTCTAATACTTTAATAGGAGTAAGACATTCAATGAATGTTCCTAATGCACAGTGCAAGATTACCTTTCTGATAGGTGATATCAGTGCAACTCTATCAGTGGTATGTAAAACTGCCAATTATATCTTTGTTGATAATTAACGTTTCTTTCAATTCTTTGTTGAGAACTTTTAGTGGAATTCTTGAAATTTTTGTACTTTTTGCATTACTAACACAGTTGAATATTTTAATATTTTATCAGACATTTCAATGTCCTCTTTTATTATCTATATAGTCTTATAGACTGCATTCCAATTACTGACTTGTGTGAGTTTTTAAAAGAAAAATTTAAGGAGAGTAACTCCTCCCTATTAAGGTCAATGCAAATATTTTTCTTTTAAAATGTTATCAATGAAGTTTTTAATACATAAAAATTCATAACAATTTTTAGTCTTAGACAAGCAAATCTATCAGTCACTTCCTTTGTAATTCATCTCTCTTGTTTGTTATTTTGGAAAATTTTTCCTCATAGAATAGGTATTTGTCTATGTTTTCTTATATCTTACATTACTTAAGATCTTCCTAAACTCATATTTATTTAAACTAAGTAATTATTTATAGCCAAGATAAGCTTTTGTTCTTTATCACAACATATTTTGCTAATGTTCTCATTATTTTTCTAAAAATTCAAGTCACTCCAGAACTAAGTCATTACAGGAATGCATAAAGGTACTCTTAGGCCAGGCATGGTGGTACACTCCTATAATCTCAACAGTGGGGAGGCTGAGGCAGGAAGATTACTGTGAGTTCAAGGTCACCCTGAGCTACATAGTGAGTTCAAGGCCAGCCTAAACCGAATAGCAAGACTTGTCTCAAAAAAGCAAAACAAAACAAAAAAAAGTTACTCTTGCTGGGACTTTTTGTGGTTTCCAACTCCTTTCTGTCCTGAGTTCACAAAAAAATATTATAATGTTTAAGTCTCAATCTATGACACCAGGAATTATAATCTCTCATGGAACAATATTATAAGCATAATTTTTCACTTTCCAAAGGAGATGGTAATCATGATGTGCTGTGTTTTTCTAATGTAGTAATTTTTGGTTCAGGGTGACAAATTGAATAAAGGAAAGTTTTGAAGGGTTACATACACTACTTGAGGAGGAAATTTGATGAGAAGTAGCAGCTTAGTGTTTGTTATGAGGTCACTGATCTTAAAGCAGCTTTCAACATCTTTTGAAGAAACTACTCTTTAAAGTTTAACTGATCAAAGTGGGATAATTTACAGAAGTTAGAATCCCTCTCTGGCCTATCAATTACAGAGGGGTAAGATACAAAAGTTGAGAGCTGAAGGTCAGGGTGGTATCCAAAAGGAAAGTTTTCTACTTAATACTCATCAAGAAAAGAAAGACACTAAGTCTTTAAACTAAAAATAGAGCCCATGCAAGCAGGTCCAAGAGTATCTTATCCTAGTCAGATCATAATGGCTCCTCCTCTTTGTTCATGACCTCTGATTCTAAAGAAAGAAAGACATGCAGAGTATTATTCATTCAACCTTTTCATTTACCTTGGCAGCAAACATTAGAGTCCAATATGGTTTGTTAAATAAAAGTAAAAATGGGAGGACAGAAAAGACATCAATTATTCATCCCTACCTGGAAAAAGAGAATCTGACTATAATAATTAGAGAAACTCAAGAGAGTTTAAAATATGAAAGTAGAATTGTGGTTAAAAGAAATATCTGTATGAAAAGGAGTAAGTTTTCTTTGGGGAAAAAAATGTCAGATATATAGAGGGGGAAAAAGGGAAGAGGAGAAATGAAAATGGGAGAGAATTTCTCAAGATTCTTACTCACCTATCAGTGCAATAACTCAACTGATTTTCTATAAATGTGGAAAGAAATAGATTTGCTGGCTTATGGTCACTCATTTACACAGTGTTTGCCTAAAGCAATAGCAGTGCATACGGTGACATGTGACTGCATGCAATGCATGTGTAACTAACTTCCCACTGTCTCACGTTATCTGAAATAATCCTCAGTAGATCATGACATGTGAGTCTATCAAAGTATCGGTATTTCACATACTGACCTATGCAGACTAGTGTTAATTACTACATTTTATTATCTAAGAAATAATACATTTGTTTGATAAATATCAAGATCATTGCATTAAATTTTCTCCCATAAGGAAGGCAGTGAGAAATTGGTAAGGCCTTTTATTTTTTTGACGCGAACTGAGGAAAAGAATCATAAATTACTGGGGCAAGCCTTTTCCAAGATTTAAATTGGATTAAATGGGCCATTCTCCTCTCTGGTTTCTAACCCTAATCATTAACCCCTTCGATACTCTACTAATTTTGCTGTAATTTAAACAGAATTTTACTTTTTGTTTTAAAGGACAGTTCAGGGAAAGTACGTGTGGAGAGCTGCTCATCCATCTTCGCCCGCTTTTAAGCCAAAACTGCAGCAGAAGTATTTAACCTGTACGGAAGGGGGCTGGACATGCAGAAGGGAGGACAGAGACAATGCACGGAAGTCAAGCCCTTTCAAACCTGTCACGGAGCATCAGGGCTCAGGAGGGCTCCCACCTCAGGGTCCGGCCCTGTTCTTAACAAGTCTTCAAAGAAAGAGGATCAAGTCTGGCGCTGTCCAGAGACACATGCTTATTTTTCCTCTTAATCTTCCCCCTCAAAATCTCCCTTTGAACAGGATTGGCACATGCAGAATGAATAGAGATTAAGGGCAATTATGGTTTCTGTTTTACTTTTAATGGCCCGTGGAACCCTGAAATTTGCTCGTGAAATCTAGGGCTAATACTGCGGTATTGCCTGTCTCATCTGTCGAGTGCCATGTTTCATTGCTTCCAAATGCCATTGCTGGTATTTTCTTTCAACTTCAATCTAAAGCTTTCCTTTTCATGTGCTTTAAGTGCTGGGCACCAAGGATAAGAATTAAAATATCTCAGTGCTTTGAGGGAGGGAATGCTAAGTTAAGATCTTGCAGTAAGATCCCTTGCCCACCCAGGATCCTACTCATTTGAAAAAACAAAGGCGAGTAGCAGAGAGAGGAGGAGCTGAGGGCACATTCCTGGGATTTAACAGTGACGCCTCTCGCAGCGGAGGGAGCCCTGGCGGGCTGTTATCTTCGTCTGCCTTGACAGACTGCAGGGAAAGGCCCCTGAAGAATCTATTTCCCTGACATGAAGATGGCAGCTGGTGCTACTTCACTTTAAATAAATGTTTGGTGCAAGGGCCGTCTATATAATCTCCCCTTCAGCAAAAGGCTCACCAGAACAAAAGGCATGACAAAAAAATTAGGTGCGTGCCAGAAGTGCCCTGAAGTGGGAAGGTGTGAGACATTTCCTGGTCCGGGCTGTCAGCCCCCGACACCCACTCCAGCTCACACTGGCACTCTCCCCACGGAGATATCACAGGCCTTGTTTCTCAGAGAACAGATGAGGATTGTTCACCCCGCTCAGGGCCCACAGAAGCCTCCCATCACAAGCAGATTGTGTGACATAGCAACAAATAAGCAGCCGGGAAGTGAGTAATAAATAACCTATGTCGGGGACAGCAGTGTGACTCAGGGTTTGCTCTCACTCACCTACAGTGCTGGAGGAGTCCTGCCCCTCATTTTCTTCACCCAAAAGTCTCATGCCACCCTCCTTGACAAAGCCACAGAACTGTAACAATATTAATCCTCAACACCTCAGTGGATTGGGCTAATTAGGAAATGTTAAAAATGGCAGGTGAAATTTGAATTCTGTCAAGCAGTATGTCACGTATAAATGCATCCGATGTGCTGCTAGTATATAATATATGTGCACACGTTATCTACACACACACACACTCACAGACACATGATTAAATGTTAAGGACATTTAGAGTCTAAAGTGTGTATGAGGGCTGAAAAGGTAACACAATGTTTGCCAGATGGCCTCTACTCTCCAGAAGCATGTGATCCGTCAGACGTGTTTATGTTACAGGTTTAAGTACATCCATTAAAACTCGTAATAATAATAGTCACCCCTGGTGGGATCCTCCTCGGGGTCAGACATCACGCTGCTGCCGAGCCTACTCTGTATCTACTCCTCATTCCAACCCCACAAGGACAATTTTATTTCCATTATCTGTGGAGTGAAAGGAAGAAACTGGCAAGTTTGTTACATGGAAGATGTGACCCCCCCAGCACTGCCCTGGCCCTCTCAGCTGGACAGTGTCCTGCCTAGGCGGACCACAATGGTCAAGCTCCTTCGGCCCTGCCTGGCAGACGACCAACCCGGTGACGTAGGAGGACTGGGAGGCTGTTGCAGGCGCAAGTCACAGGCATTCCAGAGGCTGTCACAGTTTCCTACTAGGAGCAGCTTCCTGGAGAGGGTGACACTGGGCTCCAATGCAGTTCTGACAATTTGCCCATTGTTACAAGACCGAGAGTTAGAGTTCTGTGAGCAAATGCCCTGAATTACACGATCATACAATCAGGCGAACATTTCATCAAAACATCTGCTTCACCCCAATGTGCTCCAGATTTAGCAAACCAGGTGATGTCCAGCCAAGGTGTCTCATTAAAGCACCCCCCGCCCCACCTCACCAGCTTTGATAAGAGGAAGGATATGACCCGACCCACAAGTGCTGCTAGCCCTGCACTCAGGCATTCAACAGCACTTCAAAAAAGTTAGAAAAAGTGCAAAGTTCTAATCCTCTGAGTGCTTCTCAACAACAATAACCACAAAACTGCTGGTACTGGGCGTTTTGAGCAGCACCTTATGAGCTCGACCTCTCAGGACAGACCCAAACACAAGCGCGAAGAAGGCGGGGAGTCCGCCTCTTGGTTAAAATTCTGGCTGCATTACCAAAAGTGTGTGTATGGGCAAATAATCTACCGACCCTCAACGTAGTTTTCCTACTCGTGAAAGGGTGATAAGACCCATTATTACCAATGATTACCTCAGCGTTCTCACGGAGACGAACGAGATGCTGTATGGTAACCCGTGCTGCCTGGCACCTGGCTGGCACCTGGCTGCCACTCAGCAGACCTCACTCCCTGACAGCTCCTTACAATCAGACAAACTCCTGCCTGGCCAGGAACACCTCCCCCATCTTACCAGAGGTCAGTTCCCTTTACTGGACCGTGCACTACAACATGTGGACAAAGACTGTTCTAGGAGAGAAAACTAAGTTGTGTGATTAAAACCTTTGCTTCTATGCCGGCATAAATTTCACTTTTAGGATTCACTTTTAGGACAACACAGCCATGTAACTTCCTTGGCAAGCATGTCCTCCAGAGTCTTTGCCCTGTCCAGACAGGCCCGTGTCCACCTTGCGTGTACACTAGGCATAGTGGGGGCCTGACGGCAAAGCTGATGCACCTCCACCGGGTCTACCGTGGGATCTACTCAGGCACAGACAGCATCTGGGGCCTGAGTTCTCTGTAAAATGATGCTGAATTGGAAGGAGTCCACGGATCACTCAAAGTCACGTGACTTGACTACAGAAAAATAATAATTCCCAGCCCTTCTTCTGGCATGGGATGAGCTAGTGTCAGATCTCCTGTGCAGGCTATTGTCCACCTTCTAGAGATAACGAGAGAAACGGAGGCACCAAAGTATGATGTCAATTGTTTATGGTCACCGTGGACTGCCAAGCAGTCAAGGAACTGATGTGGCCACGTTTAGTGAACTGACCCTAGTCTGTCTCTGCTCCCTCCAAGTGAGAAAGGTCTTATTTCAAAGCACAGTTTGGTTCCACTCTGGCCAATTCTCCTCTGCCCAGTGAGGTCATGTTTATTCAGCCTCACACTTTAGCAACTATTTATGAGCAGTGTTTACAAGCGACAGAGCGCACTCCACAATTATTAATGCTATGTAAACCAAAAGCTGTCTAAAGGCACTAGGAAAAGTACGGGCTACTCTAAAACAACCTGCTATATGCTATCTCTGAGTTTACTCAAGAGTAATGCATCTTTAATGTCAACTTAGATTTTTCAACTCTTTTCACACACCTCACAGTAATTATAGTCAACAGTCAAGCTGAACTCAACCAAAGAGGCAGTGCAACAGGAAATTGTGGGGAAATTTAAAAAACAAAACCAAAACAGAGATGAAAACCCATCAGTTAAAAAAGAAATGTTTTTGAAAACAATAACACTTGCCCCAGTGAAACAGAATACGGAGAATGTGAGCTGGTGTGATAGGTACAACTGCCAGCCCTCTCCTGGCGAACGGCTGGAACCAGCATGGGCTCATCCAAGCAGAGTGAGATCCGGTCATCAGCCTATATTTGGCTACATGGTGAATGATCTGTCGGTGTCCACACTTTTCACTTTGTCACAACTGGACCCTTCAGCTGCAGCACAGCTGGCCTCTGGCTCTCCCAGACCTACAATTTAGTTTAATGGCCTTAGGGACAGGAGGAAACGGTCAAATGCCCTGGCGCCCCCACACGTCTCCAAAAATGAGTTCTGTGCCTCACTCTGTGTACACTCACGAGTATTTTAAACAGGCCAGACGCACAGGGCGCGTGGCGCTGCTCACCTGGCTGCCTGCAGGAGAGCTTGGTCTGGAGGAGCACGGTGAGCTGTGAGTCCATCTGTGAGCATGCGGGGGGGGGGGGGTTCCGGCCCTGTGGGTGGTTAAGAGTATGCACGGTAGCTTAAAAACTATGGGAGGGCTTCTTAAATATTGTTTTTAATTCTTTCACAAATGAGAAAAGTACCAAGAGATGGAGGGCAAGGGGTAGCAAGGAGGAGAAAGGGACGTAAAAAAGATGGAGATGAGTTGTGTCCATGTACCAATGCCCCACAAGCAATGTAATCTTATGTACTGCAAACATGTCCCAATAAAAATTTAAAAATAACAACTGTGCACATTTATAGGGTACAATGTGATTTTTAATACCTTTATACAATGTGTGATAACCCAAAAAGGATAATTAACATTTCCAGCTCCTTAACATTTTCCATTTCTCTGCTGGAAACCTTTGAAGTCCTCTCTTGTTATTTCACTGTGGTCATTGTACCCAGCTCTGGGGCCCCAGAACTTGCTCCAGCTGAAACCTGTGGGCCTGGTCTTCACTGTCTATATTTCCGCCAGTATTCTGCTCTCCTGAGCTCTGATCTGAATCTCCCACACGCTCGGTTTAAAGCATCCCCAGGCTTCTGTAGTTGGCAGCTCTGAAGCTTTCCAAACTCTTCCCCGAGCCAGCTCCAAAGGCTTCTGAACCACACGGTCAGGCAGTGACATGGAACAAGCCCACTTCTCTGGTAGCCAGTCTGTCTCTGTCACTCTTCCTGTTGCTGGGACCAAACACCCCACACCCACAACTTAAAGGAAGAGAGGCTCATGTTGGCCCACGGTTCAGTCCCTAGCCGGCTGGCTCAACGCAGGGCTGCATGGCAAGACCACGGCAGAGCAGAGCCGCTCATTTCACGGATACAGGAAGCAGCCCAAAAGGAGGAGCTGGGGGGGATAGAAACCCCTCCCGGCCACAGGCCCTGTGAACCCCCTTCCAGCCGAAGCCGACTTCCTAACAGCAAGTCACCTAGAAGCCCCCATAAACTCGTCACCTTCCAGAAGCCTTGCCTAGAGTGCTGGGGACTCTTGGACACCTGTCACCCAACAGTCCTGTACCTCCTGTCCCTCCTCCCCCTTCCCCAACCTCTAGTGACCACTATTCTAGTCTTCATTCCCATTAAATCACCATTTTTAGTTTCCACAGGAGTGAAATCAAGCAGTACTGGTCTTTCTGTACCTAACTTTTTTCATTTAATACAATGTTCTCCAACACTACCCACACTATCAAAAATGACAGGATTTCATTCTTTTTGTGGCTGAACAGTAGTCCGTTGTGTATTCATACAGCATCATCTTTATCCATTTATCTGCCTTATTTTTATAAACATGCATAAGTTCTGTACTCAAACCTGAGGTTAGAAAAGAAACACCCTACATACGTAAACATGTTTTATTACAGCCTTGCAGTATAACCCAAAGTATAAAATACACAAGTCCTTACTAATATAAATCAATGGTTAGATAAACAAGTAAGTGAGAAGACAGATAAATCTCTCCTGCAGAATTCCAAGTAACCTACGTGGCTACTGTACCCTACGCTGACTTCCTTCTGGAGAATCCACCAGAAGAGAGGAGATAAGAGTAATTTTGTAGGGAAATGACAAACACTGCCTCATTCAGATGTTCAAAGCCAACAACATCACCAATGACAAAGCATGCACCCACATTTCACATTTCACTTCTGTGATCTTATTCCTCAAAACCCACCACGGGTCTCCTCGTGACAGACACCTCCGTCCATCCAGACTGAGAGGCATCGTGCAGTGTGCCCGAGCAGTGCTCTTCAGCCCATTGAGGTCACTCGAAAGGACGCCCCAGGAAAACCTAAGGGGACGCGTGGCCAGGTGTACAGGGCTCCCCTGGGGGTCTGGAACAGAAAAGGGGAACAAATTAAGTCCAAATAAAGTATGGGTTTAGTCAAAACAAATGTCTTGGTTCATTCACTGTCACCAATGCACCGTAGAGAGGCAAGATGCTACCAGTGAGCGAGCCGCAGTGGTCCCCCTGTACTGGCCATTCTTACGTTTTCATGAACGGAAATGATTTCAAGCTTTAAGGTAGGTCTATTTAGAAAAGTCGACAGAAAGCAGCTTCCATGCCACTCCTCCAGAGACCCCTCTGATCATCTCACCCCCATCCCCAGGGCCTGCTCGCGGCGCACCGTTGTGCTTCAGCACCCTCTGTCTGCGGGTCCCAGGCCTGGCTTCTCTAGAGACACAGGTGCGTTTTATTACTAATGCTTTCGTGCATGATTACATCACTGAAACACTGTTTCCAGCCTCGTGCTGGGCTCTCTGGCCTGAGCTGGTCCCATGACATGAGCTCAGGCCTTCTTGGGCACTCAAGAATCAGCTCTGAGCTGCATCACAATTCCCAACAGCCACAGTATAGCGCCTGCCTGGGCGCCTGGTGCACGGGCAGAGGACGTGTGCACACACGCCGTGGAGCTACTCAGCCACGGGAAGGCACGAAGCTCTGTCCCTCGTAAGAACAGGAGGGGCCCTGGAGGCCGTGGTGCTGAGCTCAGCTCGGGAAGGCAAACACAGCACGCCCTCCCTGATCTGTGGACTCCAGAAAGGGGGCCAGGAAAGTAGAAACAGCTATTATGAGACAAGAGAAAGGGAATGAGGCCGACCATGAAGGGGCGCAGCTGTAGCTAATGGGGTCATGGATCTAGCAAAGCGAAACACTGCATATAGCCAAACGCTGTGGAGAGCCCTGGGCAAGAGAATGTTGTGTGAAAACGTTCAAAGTTTGTCACGTGCATGCACTAATCTGCCAAAATGAGACCCATTAATCTGTATCACTGCCATAAAAATTGTGGAAAAAAGAGTTTGGTGGGACTGGGGGTGCTAGTCAGTGACAGAGTACTTGTGTAGCATGTTTCAAGTTTCACCATTTCCCCTCCCCCAAACTTATAATATATTATAAATATATTATATATTATATTATATTATATTATATTATAATACATTATAAATATATTATAAATGTATTTATATATATTTATATATACAATATGTATATATAAATATACAATATAGAATATATAAATATATTATTATAATTATATTTTTATTATAATATACTTGATACATAGTATTGCAGGAATCTTCAGTAAAAATGAAAATACAACAAATTCAGAAATAAAAAATAATATAGTAAAAAAAATCAGTTTTGAGCAAATCGCCTTTTCACTTTTTTGTCAGAAGTAGAACAGAAACAACAGTGACATAATTTAGGAGAGAGTTTTCTGAGATATGTGTTATGGATTGGAAACTGGTGGTCAACTTAATGCCAGCGGAATTAACTCACCATGGCGCTGAGCGGAGATGTTTCACCTGAGGAAGGTTGCCAGCATAAATGGAGACGTGGAGAAGGAGGCATTGAGGCATTGTGGCATTGTGGGTTCTCCTACGTGCTGCTGTTTGAGCTGTTGGTTCTCCTGGAGAAGCTCTGGTCCTCACATCGAGCATTGCTTCCTGGCTCCAGAGGAGGGGAAGACGTGTGCCACTTGGTCTCCAGGATGGTCTCGTCACACTGGCTTCCTAGCATGTGCTTGTCATCGGAGGAGCTTGGGGCCTCCATATCGCTGAGGATGGCTGTGGTGCTTTTCAGGGCAGCCCAAGTCTTTGTTTTGAGATTTCTCAGCTCCAGCGTAGAACCCTTAACGTGCCAGCACAGCTCCTTCACCCCACTGGCAAAGACTTTCTAGCTTCCACCACTGACCTTTGGGCCTTCCCAGGAGATCCATGAAACAGACTGGCGTGAGTCCTTGTGGGCTCTAGACCTCCAGTTGGATTCGTGGGAGGCAATGTCATGAGTTCTAGGTTTTCATCTGGACTCATGCAAGGACATTGCTGTGGGATTCAGGCCCTTGGCTACATATTTTATGTCTTTAGTGTATGGATAGATTTCCTGCACTTTCTTGTGTTAACTCTGGGTGACCTTCATAAAATAATATTATAAATCCCATCCCCTGATTTTAATTGTTCTCTGTACAGCCCCTAACTACAACAATGTGCAAGGATTTTACACATATAAACAGCTAAGTACAGTACTGACGTGACGGGAAACAAGAACTGTCTGCTCTGGTCACCGCCCCTGCTGGCTGTGTATCTCCTCTTTTTCTCTAACACACATACTTCTGGGATCCAATCATTCCTCCTCCTCACGGCCTATCAGTTCTGCTTTTTATGCCTCATGGCTCCACAGCCATCTTATCCAAGATGGAAACATCTCTTGCTGAGCTGGTCATCTGAGGCTGTCGTTTGTCTTCTTATGAACTCTCCTGTATCCAAACTCCTACATGATCATTTCAAGACAACCACTCTATCACACTGTTCTCTTATTGAAACCCCTGTCAGATCCAGTTCAAAAGGGTCACAAGGCTGTGTCTCTCCAACCCTACTCCTACCCAGGCTCCTCTCCTTCAGCCATTGTGATTTTTCCCTACTAGACTTTCTGTCATCTCAGTCATTTTTTCCCAATCTCAATACCTTTGTAAACATTGTTTCTGCCTGCAATTCTTCCCTCTTATCATTCTCTCAGTCTTTACCTGAGTCATTTTGACTCTCTCTCCAGATATTAGAATACTACAGAAAGCCCTTCCTGGACCTTGTCTAGGTTAGATGGAGTTTGTATTCATAATCTCAGGGGAAAGTTATTAGAATTCCAATAAGTTAATTCCAATCTACTACTTCCAGTGCAGCCCATGGCGAGAATAAAGACACTAAAACATATTTGTAGTTGTGGGGAGCCAAGGGGGTCCTAAGTCCAGCTAGATCAGTGGTGGCTGACCCAAAGACCTTGAGCCAAGGCCGAACCCAGGTTTTAGTAATTTGTGGAGAGGAGTAATTTGTGGTTCGGGGATGAATGACTGTGAGAAGGGAGGAAGGTGTGTGAGTGTTGTGAGCTGGGCAGGTAGAAGGCCTGAAATCACCTCTGCAATATGCAGAGAGAGAGATGCAGAAAGATTAATTTGCGTATCACACATCGGGGAAGTATCTGGTGTTTTGTGGTTGGTGCTTTAGTTTCGATGTGTTCTCCTCAAACCTGAGATGTCTCGGCTTCTTTCTTGAAGCTCATTGTCTGCCAACAGCATGGCACCTCTCAGCCTAGCTCACACACACTACGGGGAGCCACAAGGGAGGCATCACTGACCTGGGCAATGGCTTTAAAGGCTGCTTCAGCTAGAGCCATTTGCATTGCTTAAAGCCAATTGAGAGGACAAGGAAATATCCCAGCCAGCTCTGCACATGTCTGTACATGGAGGGAGGGCCAAGTGCTCTTTCTCAAGGAAAGCAGTCCAAGTGGTCCTCACAGAATACTAATGACTTCCTTACAGAGCTGTTTCCTGAAACAGGAGTGTATATTCACTCAGACTTGGTTCACGCCCCAGGCATCCTCTGAGCCCACTTTGCTAGAGCCAAAGTGTTTAACATGACTCCACAAAGCACAGAAGCTGCCATGCCTGTGTTGCCCCCTGCTCTTTCCTGGGACGCAGTGCCATGAGCACTAACTATATAACAAGTATATAACATGGGCAGACCGTTGGACTCAGTGATCGATCCACTGATTGACTCCTCTTCTTACTCTATGCACAATGCTGCATTGCTGACATCCCCTCAGGGCACCCCTTTCATAATGTTCTCGTTTCCTTCTTTGAAATAAATGACCCGTGACAGAAATGTTCTTACGCCTTCCAGAATAGGCGGGGAATCCTATGAGGATGTTTGGTTTGCCTCACTTGTCTCGACTGAACTGGTACCAGTGTGCTGTCAGTTTTTATCAGAGTACTTCATTCACTGCCGTGCAAAATGTAGCGATAGGTAGCCATATTCCATGTGACCCGGTAAGAGAAATTTACATCTATTTTTGCAAGGCTACTTTGTCAAGACTGGAATCAAACAGTACTTATTGTGCAAAAAGGGCACCTAAAATCTTAAGTTTGTCTGTTTCAAGCTGATGACACAATTTTTTGGGTAAACAGAAATGAGGCTGGAACATCATATGATAGTTTGGTGAAAATGGCCTTTTGTTTCTGCCCCCAGCCTGTCCAGGCTCCCATGATTCACTGAGGAAACTGCCCTATTAAGGAAATAATAGGTTACATACACCCGTCAGCCAAGAAACAGTTCCTGTGGTTAATTAATGCTTCTGAACCCCTGACCTATTTGAATTTGGCCAAAATGCCTAGGGATGGGGTTTCCTTGACACAGCTGACAGCCTCAATGAGGAAGAACTTGGATCCCCCCAAGTCAGATGTCCTGACTACCTCTAGCACCCTAGCTCCCAGTGAAATGAAAAGATCATGCTGGGATGAGCACTGCTCTTCTAGTACTGCATGAGGACGACTCTAAAAACCAGCCAGTCCAAAAATGAGACTTCAGGAATGTATTCAACTGGGGAGGGGTGGCATGGGGGGTTGCATAAGCATTTGGTGTCAAAGAACAAGTAGACTTGCTTCTCACAGGACCTCATCATTTCTTCTAAAATATTCTAGATGGCTTTCAAGTTAATTTTACCCTTCAGCTTTTAGTCAGAACACAGTTTCTATCCATCTAAATAAAACTGTACTATGTTTACTAAAAATTACCTGTTTCCCATTAATGTTTGTAACAAATCATTGAATCTCTTCATACTGTTGGCAAATGGTGTTTGTATGTTTACACATCATTCAGAAGAGAGGGTCAAAAGCTTACGTCGAAGTATCAGAAAGACCCAGGATTTCTCCAGAATCAAGACCCACTGATGTAAAATTTAAGTGGAAAAAGTGGCATCAAGAGTTCAACTTTTGTAGGCCGCAGTCTCTCTAAGCCCCGTAAAAGGGACTGTAATATATACCCCATTGGATGTTTGTAGGTACACCATGTATGATGCATGTAAAACACTGTAAAAACTTAAGAGTGCTTGCTGAATAATAAACACCAGTTAGCACTATATTTAAGCTGCAATCTACCTCCCAAAGGACTGCCCCAGCCCCCTCTACCCTTCCTGGCCTGGAGATGAGTCAAGGAGGTAATTCCCCTAACTGGAGTTTAGGCCCTGAGTTTCTCCTGCCTGTTGCCTATGGATGCACGATCCATATGGCAGACGAGGATATAAATTTCTAGCATCTTTTAATCCAGAAGTAAGGGTATGGGGAGAATGTTCTTATCTGAGTGCAGAAAGACAGTTTAGTAAAATAGTTGTTTCTGTGATTTGAACATGAGCATTACCCTTCCAAGATCCATATGTCAAGGCTTGGTCTCAAGGTGTAGTATTCAAAGTCTATGGGCCTTTAAGAAGTGGAGGCTTATGGGAAGTCTGTAGATTTCCAGAGGTGTGTCCTCAAAAGGTGCAGTGTGACCCTGCCCCCTACCTGTTCTCTCTTTTCCCTCTCCCTCTCCTTTAGTCTCTCCCTTCACCTCTCTCTCTCTACCCCTCTCTGATACACATTCCCGCCACTACCATCTGTCATCCTCACCAAAACCCAAAGCCATGGGGCCGCACAATCTTGGACTTGAACCTGCAAAACAATAAGCAAAATAAAACTTTGCTTCTTAATAAGCAACCTGTCTCAGGTATTTTATTCTACTAATGTGAAGTTGACTAATGCATCCATCTTCCACAATGCCAGGTATTCCATAACATTTTCTAGGTGCCTTATCATGAGGTCAACCACAGTGAGCCTTTGGAAATTATGGTACACTTACGAACACTCAATTTACCATGCACTGTAGAGCCATATTTGGTAACAATCTATTTCCAGTGTACCAACTGGCAGGAAGCAGAGACCTTATTTCTGGCCTAACTACAACCCTTACTACTTGTCTCCTTCGCCAACACCTTCGTGTCAAGGGTTCAGCATTTTAGCCCATCTCCGGGCAGATCAAGTGGCCTTTCATCACAAACCTGGCAGGCATTTCACAATGGCTGATGTATTAACTGTGATCTGGATTTTGACTGAAATTGTCATGAAAATCACTTCTCTCGGCCTCATACCCACCAAGTGCAGAACTACCCTTGTGACAGTCTCCTTCAAGATGTCTGTGAGCCAGTCAAATGCTGAACTGCAACGTTCACGTGGGAAAGCTATCTGTGGGGTGTGTACTGTTTTGTCACAATTGCTCCTTGCCTCTTGCCTTTGCCATGGTGCAGGGTGTGGAAAACAGGCATCCCTGTTCCACTCAGGTGAGTGTGGCCACATGGCCTTCTTCGGCAATCAAAGGAGTGGCAGGAACCTTGTGCCAGGTCCAAGCCCGAGCCCTGTGGCTGCCCATCCTCCTGCCAATCAGACTCCCATGGCAGAACTAACCAGCAGGATCCCAGTTTGGTAATTCACCCAGGTGCTCCAGGTCTCAGATTCCCCCACGGATGCAATAGAAATAATAACAATTCTCCTATCACACAGTTGCCTCAATGAGTAAATAACTGTATGGCAGCTGAGTGGCAGCTATCATGACAGCTGATGGTTGGAAGCAGAACAGTAGGTGATGAAGATGGACCACCGCACACAGGGTAATTTATAACTAAGGGGCACTGACTGTGCCATGCAGCTCATTCTCCTGTGATACATCTGGAAGCAGCACAGAGCCCTCCCTCGTGCTCTGAAGGACTTGGGGTTCAGGTTCTCTCGGGGCCTCAGCTTTTATTTAGAAAGCTAAGTTGTCTGCTGGCAAACTGTCAAGCTCCACTTCCTCATGCTTGCTGGGTACAAACCACTCCATGAGCTGGAGGGAAGCTATAATTAAAAACAAAGTTGGAATGCTCTCTCTACTTAACATGCCATGCTCATATCTTCCCGGAAAGAAGTGACCCTTCAGAAAAAAAGGTGTACTGAAGGACTGTCACTGTGAGATGGGTGCAGTGGGGTTGAAAAAATGCAGTGAAACTCAATTAGCACAAATGGTCAGAGACAGGATGAGTGGGTTATTTCCTTTCCTGCCCTCTATGCCATTCTTCCTTCCTCCCCCTCTCTCTACTTTTTCCTTTTTCGAGTCTTCCATGTTTTTGACTACACATCACACAGTTGAGGGTGGCAGCTACAGGATGGAGGAAGCTAGTCAGGAAGATGCCGTGGCAGCAGGAAAAGGAACTTAACAGAGAAGGTCCCAAAGCCAGGAGGAGGGCAGCCACGGAGATACCCCGGGACAACTTAATAGTGTCTGCATGAGAAAGTCATGCAGAAATGAAGTGGGTTCTTCAAAGAGCATACTTTGTTTCCATCTTTTTTGGATTAAAAATTTAAAGCTAGGTACCAGACGGCTTTCTTAACTTTCCCTGAAGCACAACAAACACAAGTGTGACTTCGTGAGATGCTTGGGTCTCATAGAGTACAAATAAAACTGTGTTTTACAGCCGTAGAAAGGCAGACGTCTGAGAAGACTGCAGTAAACACTGATTGTCTGGGTTTTCTACGCATAAGGAAGGAAGGCGGTTTGCGTGAGCTGAGTGTTGGCTGGAAAGGGTTGTAAGTGGGACCTTGGACTTCTCGCTTAGTGGGGGTGCCTGGGAACAGACAGTTCCCCCTCCCAAAGGTGCGACCTGCACACCTTCTCCAACAGTCGGAGTGCCAGGTGCCTGCCCCAAGACGGTAACCCAGAAACACTGCCTGCGTCCCCAGTGTTCCCGTCCCAACCTGCAGACTTCAGACTCAAGACTACTACATGGCTCTCCCTGGGTCCAGCCTGTCCCCCTCCTCTCTGGATTGCCGGCACCCACCTTGGTCTGCTTGCTTAAAATTAACATCTCTCTCCTCCTCCTCTCCCTCCTCCTCCTATTCATCTTCTTATTCCCTCTCCTCCTCTTTCTCATCCTCCTCTTCCTCCTCTTTCTCTCTCTCTCAGTGACAGATCACAGACAGTGCAATAGATGGAGATGATGGATGGATGGATGGATAGATAGGACGAATGGATAGATACATGCTGACACATATGCATTCGTACATAGATGGCTGGTTAGGCACAGGGAGTCTATTGGTGCTGGTTCTCTGGAGAATTCTGAAAGAACCATGTGCTGAGAAGGAGTTGGAATCTGCTGGGAATGCTGTCTCCTATACAGGCTGCCTTGTCAATGTAATAAGGTGGTTCTAGAACTTCATTCACAGGAGAAGAATCCATAGAAATCCAGATTTGGGGACACTAAGGGGATGTGCAAAGTCCCAGACAGTAAAGTTTAGAGATGGGATAAAGTGGCCCGAGGCAGCTTTGGCATCGCTTCCCACCTGGGTATGGGAGGAGGCCAGAAACCTGGGGTGTTCAGAGAAGGCACAGGGACAAAGGAAGCAAGGGCAGGAGGACACAGAAGAGGGTTTGGAGGGGGGGCACAGGGCTGGGCAGAGGTGTCAAGTGGTCAGGGAGCTGGAAGGGACAGCAAGAAGAGGGACAGCCACCAAAGGCAGAAAGGGAAGGGGTGAGAAAAGTAAGGAGAGAGGAGATGCCTACTGCTTTTATGCTTCAGCACACATGACAGGAACACAGTCCTTTTGTCCCAAGATGGTTACAAAACCAAGTTACATTTCCTTTTCACAGTGAAATCATGAGGCCCAAACCCCTGCCAGGCCTCACTGGACTGGCCCAGGTCCCTCAAGACACACCTTCAGGTTCTGCCTGCAGCTTTCCTGGCCGCTGTGCCTCGGCCCCGGAGTACACGCCACCCTCTGCACCCTGCCTGTTTCAGCCACGGGGTCTGGACGAGGCGCATGGCACACCTGTGGGCTTCAGCACACACAGCGTTGCTGCACAGTGGTACAGCGGAATCTAGAAAGTATTCATCTCACGCATCTGAAGCTTTACGCCTGCGTGACAGCGGCTCCCCATCTCCCCCTTGCCTAGCTCCTGGCAGCCACCATTCTCCTTGTGCTTCTGTGCTTGACTGCTTTGGACACCTCCCACCAGCAGGACTATGCAGTACCTGTCCTCTGTGACTAGCTTACTTCACACACGCTGTCCTCATGGTTCACCCAGATTGTCACAGATGGCAGGAGATTCCCTGTCTTAAAGACTTGATAATGGCACATGATATGTCACATGTTCTGCATCTGCTCATCTTCCATGGATATTTAGATTGTTCCATGCCTACTGTGACTAGCGCCGCAATTAACAGGGGAGTGTTACACAAGGAGAGAGAGAAAGAAAGAGAAAGAGAGAGAGAGCTCACTTATGGATGCAAACTTCCATTTCTTACCATTGTTTATGCTCCCTAGGTCATTTTAAATCATTTTCAATTTACCTGCCTGTCATCCAACTTCCCTAGAATCAACATCTCTTTTGCTTATGCTATATACACCACTGATCTCAGTCCCCCTGCTTCTCCGTCACAGCTTCAGAATACCCTCCTAGGCTTCTGAATAAAATCCTGGCTCGTCTGGCTGATGTTCATCGCATTGTGCTCCATGGTTGTCATTTTCCACGGGAGCAGAGGTCACGATCCAGAGTCTCTAGGTCATCTTACTCAGGCTCCTACTTGAGTGAAACAATCACCCTAGTCGTCATCCCTTCAGTCTTCAATCGCTGAGCAAATCCAGTACTCAAAGTGAAGATGATACACCCACATGTCTACTTCACGACACAGCAGACAGCTAACTCTGTCCTGTCCCCAGGTTTCCAGCACTGCTAAATTATTTATTTTTGTCTCTTTCTTCTCATTACTTTTCTGTATGTTGTAACACATTTCCAAGTGTCTCTCAAGAGCCCCTGGCTGCTTCATCACACTATCCTCACCAAAGGTCACACTACTGTTCCAGATGTCAGAAACTTTGGACTGAATGTGAGAAAGCAGGACTTTGGGACAATCTTGAAGAGAATCAGTCAGATGAGACAAGTCACTACACAAGCACCACCACTGCC
Organism: Dolichotis patagonum; assembly: GCA_004027295.1. Taxonomy (NCBI): domain Eukaryota; kingdom Metazoa; phylum Chordata; class Mammalia; order Rodentia; family Caviidae; genus Dolichotis; species Dolichotis patagonum. The sequence goes on from PVJX010004904.1 coordinate 65,355, forward strand.
ATCTGTGCCTCCCCACCAAAAAAAGCTTCTCACCAGCTTTTGATACCATGATGAGGGTGGATGGAAAGGACATGACATTAGGTGACAGCCAATTTCCTAGGGTCTATATTATCTCTCCAATGAGCAAACTCACTCTGAACAATTAATCTTTTTTCTCTACTGAAGAAAGTGTTTGAGCTTACTTGAAATACATTATTTGAAAGTAGAAAATATTTAATATTTTGAAATAAAATTGATAATCCTCAAGCAGTGTATCTTACAAGCAATGCATGTTTTCTCAAAGAATCACTAAACACAAAAAACTACACATCAATTTCAAATCAACACAGTTTATTACAGAAGTTTCCTTTGGCCATTATTACATCACTGCAGTTTATTCCAAGTCTCTAAAAACTTGAACTCCTGAACAATACCAGGAAGTGATTAGCACAAGAGTTAGAATGTCAATCAGTGGTCTGTTATAACACTTTATGAAATACTTTATAAAAGTATTTAAGACTCCATAAAGGGAATCCATTTCAGTAGCATTGATACTGAAATGAAAATGATAAAACATTAACATTTCCCACCAAATGATAACACACAAACCATAAAGCATTTTATATTTGAATAATAAGTAAATAGTTTCCATTTCTGGTAATGTGAATAGCTAAGTGATCTACAGTTACTTCCACCAAAATCAATATTCTCTTAAACGCATGATGAGGTCACAGAGATACAACATATAGATAGCCAACAAAGTAAATGAATAGCTGATGAAAAATAAGAAAGACATTAGAATTAAAGCAGTAGACACATGAGCGGAGGTGGCTGGGTTGTCCTACAGGGAGCTGAGGGGAGCTGGGCGTCTCTTCACGTGGGAACAGAATACAGGTCTGAGGGAGGCAAGTTGGGATGAGCAATGCTTCACAAATGAAGACCTCGAGGAAGAGAAAACATAACCTAGAAAATGCATGGAACAGCATAAAAAAGAAAACAGGAAAGCTCAACTTTGGATGCAGAAAAACTTTCTTTTAAGAATTTATATCATAGCTTTTCTAAAACTTGCATGGCAAGAAACTCCATACCAAAAGGCATAAATGGTTAAACAGTGATATTCTTGAAGAATTTGGCAGAAGTAAATGGGGAAACAAAACTAGAGTGAGCCACACATGCTCTCCTTCTGCAGATGAGTTCGAAATCAGAGACTGCAAAGCCCTATGGAAACAACCCACCATCATAAGCACCAGTGAAGAATACAACTAGAGTCCCCAAAGCTCAAATACTAGCTAATCAGATAGAGGCTGTAGGAGGAATATATTCAAAAACATTATAGAAGGAATTTAAACATAATGATTAAGATGCAACAGAACAAATTCCAGAGAAGTTGAAAATAACACAAAACAACTGTTAAAAGTTAAACATATCATTAAAATTAAAAACTCAAAATTTGACACAGAAGATTAGATAAATTGGAATAAAGACTTATTAACTAGAAAAGATTTTATCTGGAAAAGAAATTATCCAAACTGCTTATCAGAGAAGTAAAAATAGAAAGAATATGAAAGATTAAACATAATAAAACTGTTGCATGAATTACTCTTAAAGTACATAATTTTGAAATAATTATTAAGATGGCAAGAATGTAAGGCTGCTTAGGAAAGATCACCCCCAAATTAAAAGAAAGCAGAGATACAAAGAATAATATAAGCATGAAGTTGCGAGTTTGATCCCAGGTACCAAAAAACAAAAACAAAAAAAAAAGGCATTGAAGGAGAAAAGAAATGTTTTCCCTTTAGTTTGTAAGTATGAGTTGGCTATAAATTTGTATTCTAAGTGGATAAACTGAAAACTGCAAATTTTAAAATATAGATGATAGTCCTACAGTCCTACAATGCTAGTGTCTAAATGCCTGGTGAAAGTAAATACAAGTACTCTAGAAGAATATACATACATTCCAGTTTAAAAAAATTTCTATAGTTAGATTTCAAATAATCAAACTCACAATGAAACAATACAAACAAAAGCAGTACAGCATAAATAACAGCAAAATCAGAAACACAATAGAATTACCAAATAAATATAAAATAGACAAGCTTAGCACACTTATGTAAAATAAACTAAAAAATAAAAAGCAAGAAACTATTTTAATTACTCAAATAAAAGGTAGTCTAATTAAAGTTAGAAACTCAATGAATGAATTTCACAAATGCGTAGATTCACTTGAAGGCAGGGTTGGTGAACTAGAAAATAGAGATGAGGAAATTCCTTAGAATGGAACATTGCGTTGATCAGATATTTGATTTTATGACTTTTTTGACATTTTGAGGGGAGCAGATTGGCTGTGGCAAGACTTCCATCACAGGCCTTGTTAATTGCAAGGAGCAATTAAGTAACTCACCTATTTATTTATTTATTTATTTTGGTACCAGGGATTGAACTCACAACTGTGCACTTAACAAGGCAAGTGCTTGTGCTGCTGAGCTAAATCCCCAGCCCAACTCACCTATTTATGACTATGCTTTTGTATACAAACCAACAAACTCCCTGTCTAGACTCCCAGTCATCTCCTTTTTCTTACTCTCATAAACCAAGCAAATATTTCTCCTGGCCTAAATTATCCAGGGCCAAGTACCAGACAGCTGGAGACAGCCTCTAAATCCTAAATCTTGCCAGAATCATTCAAATTTTAAGCCATTTGCTTAAAACTCTACCTTGACTCTCATGGAAATTCCAATGGAGTGGTGGTCCCTGCTTTTCTTCACTCCCACCCGTACCCCTACCAACACTAGTGAGTCCCCAAATAGCCCTGAGTGGCTGGCCAGCCTCCTCACTTCTATGAAACCCTAAGGGACAATAAACTTTTCCTTCTTTTCATCTCTATGAACAAAAATCTTGTGGGTACATTTTAATACAATCACAGAGACAAGTCAGGGAACCATGGGATGAAGAGTACAAAAGACATCAGAGATAATATGAGAAACATATCTACTTAGAATTCATCAGGAGATAATAAACAAGGGAAAGAAAATATGAAAAGATAGTAAATGAAAATTTTCCAAAATTGTTAAAGGAGTCAACTTCAAGAAGCCCAAGAATCTCAAAAATATATACATAGATGCATAGGGAAAATGGAAATATTTGTGATGAAATGAAGATTTAAAAAGTGAAGAGAGGGAAGAGAAATCATTTACAATGGATCAACATTAATTCAACCTTAATTTTTCTCAGTAATAATTACAGAAAGTATTGGGGGTATGACTGTGAAAATTTTGAAAAAATAGACTTTTCTGCTTATAATTACTACATGCCCATCAAAAAGGTCTTTCCAGAATGAGATGGAAAATATTTTCAGAAAAAAATCTGAGCACTTATTACCAACAATTTCTCATTAAAGGAAATTTCCAGAAGAAAAGTAATCCTGGATAGAGAATGATAAGCCAAAGAAGAGGCAGATAAGTTTTTACAGCTTTGTGATAATAGAAAATAAAAACATTAGCATATATATGATCCTTCTCTTCTCTCTTCTCTTTCCCTCCCCTATCCTCCTCCTCCTCCTTCTCCCCCCCCCCTTTTTCCTTAGCCTCAAAGCATACATCTCAGAGCAGGCACTGGAGATTCAATTCTATGATTTCTTAACTATTTACAAAGAGTATAAAACTATTGACCAACATTAGCTTTGTAAGACACTCATTAGAAGAATAGAAATTGGAGGTACAATTTATAACCAGGTATGGAGGAAATGGAATAAAATGAAATGCTCGGTCCAACCAAAAAAATCAAAAATGGAATGAAAATGAAACAGAATAGCTAGGATAATAGAAAACACAATATATGATGGCAATTTAAATTCAAGCATAGAAGTAATCACAAAGTATATAAATAGAAAACTTCTCCATTAAAAGAAAAGATTATCAGATGAGAAGTTTTAAACTTCACCTCTATCAGACTATAAGATGAAAACATTACTAGAGTCATAATGATGACAATTCGGTTTATTGAAATACCTGTTAACTTCAATCGTGTATGTTAAAATTCAACATCAAAATCTGCTAAGCATAAAATTAACAGAAACAAGCAAATGTACCAAAATAAAGAGAAGTTTTAGAACATCCCTTTATTAGTTACTTTTCTCATTGCTGAAACAAAATACTTGACACACCAAAGTATAAGGAAGGAAAAGTTTATTTAGCTCACAATTTGTAGAGGTTTCAGTCCATAATCAGTTGGCTCCAAGGCAGGGTGGCACTGCAGAGGGGAAACAGTTCACAGTGGGCAGAAGGCAAAAACAAGGGACAATCCCAGCTATTTCTATTCTTTATATTTTATCCAGACTTAGGCTGGGTAGCACTCACACCCTTAATCCTAGTGCCCTTGAGCCTAGCACACACCATGAATGAATCCCAGTGTTACGTATTCTAGATTCAGCCACCTGAAAAAGCCCCACCTGTGACTACATGAGGCTTTGGGGGTGCATCTAGACACAGCCATAACAATCCCTTTTGGTACACTAAAAGTGAGGTAATTATGTAGTTTGGGGCAGCACAATTAGCAAGCATAAGCCAAGGAGAAAACACATTCTCTTCATAAACACACAGATCATTACCATTTGTGACCACACAGGTCTGCCAAAGCAAGTCTAAACACATGTCAAAGGGTTAGTGTTATACATACCATTTTCTCAGATTATGGTGAAATTAATGTAAAAAAATCAACAATAGAAAATATAATTAGGTACAATGTATTTGTTTAGAAATTAAGACATATGCTTTAAAATAATTCATGACAGAATTCAATGACTCTAAAAGGTGAATCATTAGAAAATCAATTAAGACAATTTATCATATTAACAGATTAAAGGAGAATTTCATACAACTTTTTATATACAGTGGAGTACTCACCCTCATAAAGAAGTATAGCCTTGAGTCATTTGCAGGAGAATGAATTCACCTTAAGACCATAATATTAAGTGAAATAAATCACATACACAAGATTGAATATTTTCATGGTTTCTCTTGTATGAGAAACCCAAATTATCAACAAAAAACAAAATAAAAGCTAGATAATAGAGGTACAGAGATATTTTTCAAATAGGAAGGGGAACAAGAGATGGAAGGCAGGGGGAAGTGAATTAAAAAAAGAATTAAAAAGAAAAAGTGTTTACAAATGGGAAGGAGACCAAGAGACAGAAGGAACAGGATGGGATGGGACGGGCAGGGGGAAATGAATGAAGGTGATTATGGTAGCCACTGTTGATCTTCCTGTTGTCTGGTTTTGAAGGCCTGTAATGCTTTCATTCTGTGGTTTGGATTGGGTTTATACTATTTTATTTTGTTTGAATTCATTGTGTGTGAAGATATGGACAACTATTTTAAAGAATTTGGTAGTCACTGGTGATTTCCTGTTGTCTTGTTTTGAAATCCTGTGTTGCTTGCATTGTTTTGTTCTGATCAGCTTTGTTCTGTTTTTGTTTTGTTTTATTCTCTTTAAAATAAAAAAATGAATTAAGATGTATCTGCACCAACTTCACATGATAGATGTAATCAGTATGCACTGGAAACACGTACTGATAAAAATAAAAAATCATTGAATGAAATCCAAACTTTTATAAATGTCTATTATTTAAAAAGTACAACAAACTAGGAACAGAAAGGATATACTGACAACCTCTATGAGCTTTTGAAAACTTACAGCATGCATCATTAATAATAAAGGAAGAAGGCACACACACCTTTTAGAAGGAAGGACTGGAAGGACAGATGTGGTCACTTTTATATTGGAGTTGTTAGTCAGCAGGAGTAGGAAAAGAAATGATGAGAGAACCAGGGGCAAAGAAACCAAACTGAAATTTGTCTCTGCAATTTCTACTGTTTAGAAAACATGAAAATGCATAAATAATTAAGATACAGGCAAAAGTTAATTATGAGCCAAAAAAGAAAACTATAAGCTACCTGGAGTATGATTCCATCTGGAGGACCCAGAAGCCTTGGAGAATTCAGCAGTGCTCTGTTAAGGGTACAGCGTCTGTGGTCTTTCCTGAAGAAAGGGGAGCATCCCATCTCCCGTGAGGAGATGAGGAGAGGCTCCCACGGGCTCCTCCGTGAAGCTCATCTCTGACCCTGAAGCTGGGTGCTGAGGGCACGGGTGTGCTGTCTGTGCTTCATACCTTACAATGCTTATATATTCTTGTATATGAAAATATTTAATAAAATAATATGAAAAGCATGTATATTGAGGCTGAAGCTCCAAAGACCGATCTTTCTTTCCAAGGAAGACTCTCCAAAGTAGAGATTAGAAGGAGAATAGCAAAAGTCAAACTATGTGTTTGCAGAAAAAAAAATGACACTATAAATCCTCAGCTTGAGGAATCACAGAAGAGTCAAAGCAGGATAAATAAATACCCCTTCAAACACACTATCATATACACATAGGACACTGAAGACACGGAAGTGATCTTAATAACCAAAATGCAAATCAGCCACCTACAAAGAGATGGAAAGTATGCAGACACCAAACATTACAACAAAAGAAGAAAAAGAGGGAAAACAACAGAAAATTACCTATGATGTGCAGAGGGAAACAATGAGACCTAGAACTACCTGCCCAAGTAGGTACATTTCAAGAATAAGGGCTGAGACAGCTTCAGACAAACAAGAATCTCAATTCATGTTGCTACTAGCAGACCTTCACTCAAAGACTGACTTCATCCACAGGACATGAAATAGCATCCCAAAGACACACCTGAACTGCCATGTTAATTGCAGCACTACTGACAACAGCCAAGCGCTATGATCGGCCCACATCCATCAGTGGATGAATGGATAAAGAAACTGTGGCTTCCATCCACAATGGCATACTATTCAGCCTCTATCAAGAAGGAAACCCTCTCATTTACAACAGCATAAGTGAATGTAAAGGAGAGTATGGTAAGTGAAATAATCCAGGCACAGAAAGACAAATATTGCATGTTCTCATTGACATGTGGAAGGCAACAATGGTGAACTCATTAAAGAAGAGTGAAATGGTGATTATTGGGTGGTTAGAAAGGACGGATGAGTGATATTGGCAGAGGATACACAATTGCAGTTAGATAGGAAAAATAAAGTTGAGACATCTATTGGACAGCAAGGTGTAAATGACGATAAGTGCGTAGACTTTTTGAAAAATATAAAGAGTGGATTTATGTGCTTCTTGCCACAACAATAACTATGTAAGGTCACGCATATGTTAATTAGCTAGCTTTAATGATTCCATAGTATATACTGACTTTAAGACATCATGTTAAATACAGTAAAAACATACAGCATTATTTCTCAACTTAAAAACAACCTTTTAAAAGAAAGCGTGGAAACTACCAATACAGCAAGTAGTGGGGAGAGAGAACAGTCTACACTTTTTAAAAAGCGCAAGGAAGAGTTCCGGAATGGTGCCCTTGAGGGATGAGAGCAGTAACCTGGAGCGTGGCTGCTGGGGAGGAGGTAGTGTGAGGTCACGTTCTGCAAGAGGCAGGCACAAGTTCACACGGGACCTCGTGTGCTATCTTAAGGACAATGGACAATCTGTAAAAGTAGATACATTAAAATGATGCATTAAACTAAAAATTGACCTTAGTACAATGGAAGAAAAGAAAGATTTATTGAATAATGTATTCATAATCAGGCATGGTGACACATGCCAGTAATCCTAGCTATTTAAGAGGCTGTGTGGTCAAAGGATTGCAAGTTCAAGCTCAGTATGAATCACTAAACAAAACTAAAGAATATTTTTAAAATATATTTTAAAAAGGATTGGGCTGAGTCATAAAGCCTAGCATATATGAGGCTTTGATTTTTGGTACAAAAGAAAGAAAGAAAAAGAAAGAGGGAGGGAGGGAGGGGAAAAAGAATGTATTCATGAAAAAGGAAATAACTCAGATGGAAGCATTAGTATTCCAGAGGAGCTGGTCAATAAAAGATTGTTAAATTTGTGGGTAAATCTAATTTATCACTATTTGGCATGGATAAAAATTCAAGTCAAGAAGTGAAATGATAACAGAAGATGGAAATGGCTCATAGGATTAATATACAATTCCTTGACTGTTTAGGAAAAGAATAGAGCTACTGCCTAAATGTAGGCTCTATTTTAAGTGAGCACCTTAAAATGTCAAGGGCAGCTACTACATGCATAGAAATAGAATGCATCAATAAAGTCCAAAGCAAATGACCACATGATGATGAAACAGCCAAAGCAGGAGAAATATGGACAAATCAGAATAAACAGGAAGTTGATATAACATGGCAGCATAAAACCTGATATGTAAAAATTATAAGTAGAAGAGGATTTGATGGTTAAAACACAAAAATGATCAAATTTTATTTTTAAATATAGCACTTTTACAATAACTGAAAGAACTAAAGATGAACATACCCTTTGACTCAGCAATTACACTCACATAGGTACAAATGGGGGCATGCACAAGAATGTTAATTACCACACTGCTCACAACGGCAAACACATGGGAGACCATCCCAGTGCCCATCACCACAGGGTGATTAACACATCGTGGGTCTGAACATACAACGCAATGCCATTCTGCAATTAAAAGGAATGAGCTAGCTAGAGCAATGTCTATCAACATGCACTAATTTAAAAAGCATCAATTGGGAAAAGCAAGCTGCAGAAGTGTACAGAAAATATCACACCATTTAAAAATATGTAAAACAATGTCAGGTATTGTTTAAAAACACATTCAAAGGGACTAGATGCTTAAAGACCCATAGAGGGACACTAAATTCAGATGTTTGCTCATTTGGGGAATGAGAAAGAAAAATGAGAATAAGATGGGGTATATGGAGCCTTCAACCAAACTAATAATATTTTCTGTAAATAAAATTTCAGGAATTGTACAGTAAAAATTCTGTATGGAAAGGAGTGAAATGCTTCAGGTTAAAAGAAACTTGGGAAAAGATGCCATAGTTCATTGATATTTACTCACATTATTTATTCAAAAATAGTATTATTTATGTTTCTGCTTATTTACTATACTTTTCTGATTTAGAACTTTTATACTGGAACAATTAACTAATACTATAAGAACTTAAAATGTTTAGCATTATTACTATATTCAGAGGAAAAATAGTATTGAGTTTTACTATATGTAGCGTAATTGTTGGGTACGTAACACAGTGGTAAATGTAGCACTGTTCTTGCCCTCAAGAGTCTAATACAGTGGGAAACAAACAACATAGTACAATAGATTCAGTAGGAGGGATAAGCACAGAGTACTACAAAAATGTGATTATAAATAATTGATGAATAAATGGAAAACACTAGGGGTGGAGGAAGCTGGTTGAAACAAAATATGAACTAAAACTTACATATTCCAGACACAGAGGACTTTTAAAAGTTTTCCACCAACACTGGGCCATTTTCAGACAAAGAAGACTCTCAACAAAAACCAGAGAATTGTGATCATTTTCTGACTTGGAAATAAAGCAAGCAAGTAGAGTGAGATGTGTGAGTAGGAGAGAGAGACCCAAATAGTCAATGAATCAAAGAAAACACATTGCTGGAGAAAAGCAGGACAGCAAAAGATGCAGTTCTAAAATTCTAAAATGGTTTTCATGTACAGGTTTAGCATTTTAGCTCATCAAAAACTATCGCATTCAATCCGATTTCTGCCAAGCAACTGGCCGGGTGTGCAGTCCTGTTTGAACAGGACGCAGGGCACCGGCTGCTGCATACCTGACTGGCCCTCGCGCAGGGAATCCACAGCAGTCCCAGCGCAAGAGTTTCGAAGGCTGGAATTAGCGGCTGGGTGGTGCTAACATACACTGATTACATGGCCTAGAGTCATTCAACACCAGATCTAAAACACAGATTGTGTCACTGAAAAATCCAACAGTAATTGACACACTAAATTTACAGGTAATTGGGAAATACATTTTGTAGGTAGTTTGATGACTACTAATTACCTCACAGTGTGTCTTTGGTTTACTGTCTGTTGCTATGACAAAATACCAAAGGCTTCATACTTTATAAAGATTTATAAAGAAAGTTCTCGATTGGGGATTGCATCTGGCAAAGGGTTTGGGCTGCGCCACAACACGGCACACGGTGTCACCCTGAGGGCACCGGCGTGGGAGGGAAAAGCGGTGCGGAGAAGCGCAGGGTGCAAGGAGGGAAGCAAAGAGCGCGCGCACCAAGCTGGACTGGCTTCCTAGCAACTGGCTGGTTTGGAAACTAACCCAGTTCAGGAGACCCAACCCTTCCCACGGTGGGGCCTGACAACCGAGTCAGCTCCCAGAAGCTCCCCGCTCAGAGCGGCATCACCTCTCAGCGCCAGGACTCTGGAGCCGGACCTCCAGCCTGCGGGGCGGCAGCGCGCCCTAAAAAGCGTTCATTTCAGGAAGCGGCCTCTGCTCTGCTCGGTTTCCTGCAGCTCTGCCTCAGTGTGCGCTCTGCAGCACCTTGACGCCCAGGCCCTGCCGCACTGTGCAGGACGCGGCCGCTCCGCGTCACCCCACTTAGCACCATGGCTGCTGCCTCTACCACGGGACCGCAAAGGACAGGTCAGCTCTGCGGCTCCCTAACAGCCTCCCTTCCTTGTGTGCACAATGGAAACCGTGCGAGCCTTAGCACTAACGTCAGTAAAACCCTACGAGGGAAACTTCTTTCTGTATACACAACCCTCTCGCCTCACAGTGACTGTTTGTCATGCGTCGTCACACGCTTCCAGCTCCTACAACAATGAAAGATCACGTCAACAAACGGATGGAATTTAGGTTTTATTCCTACATGTCTAATCTGTTCTCTTTTCAGAAATATTAGTCACAAGTTTCTTTCCACTTGACATCTTTATCTACTGAAAAAGGCCCATGGATTTAAAAGAAAACATTGGCTGTGTAAAATATTTTACCAAAAAAATTTAAATTACATATAGATAATTACAACATGTCACAACAACGAAAATCATTAACAGAGGCTAAAACCAGTCTCCCACTCTTGGAGACGGCCTTGGCATACTACAGTAAACGTTTTTCTAAACAATGCACTGGGTGTGTTTGCAGAAACACTACAGCTGATTTATATCGTGAGTAGCTGAAACTCACCGACTCTAAACGATCCGCTGAAATCAGAGGCTGACGGCACGCAGAGCTGCTGACGTGGGCGCGGGGGCCCGGCCAGGTGAGCTCTGCCACGCTCCGTGTCCGGCAGTGGCAGAGGAGAAGTAAGGAGGCCCTGCATCCAGGCCTTGTTTAGGGTCCTTGAACTTGCCTTGTTGTATGCTGCAGGTGGCTGAGCGGTCACTGAACACTAACGAAAGCATCCCGTAAGCTCAGTTTCAAGGGGAAGGAGTTTAATTACTGACTAGGATTCCATTAGCTGATGATTTTTCTTTCCCTATGTATGCCAAACCACTTCTATGCCAAATGACTTCTATATTTAAAAAAAAATCACTAGTATTCTGTATCAAACAGTTTTGGCCTAGAAAACATTTTTCACTTAACAAAGAGCCTAAAAGAGATACAAAAATTTGCAGGGAGAAAAATACTATCTTAGACCCCCCTTTAAAGAAACTTGGGGAAGCAGTAGACTCGGGTGAACTGCCAAATGACATGGAAAAAAATCAGCAGCTCAGAAACTTGAATGAAGTGCTATTTGTCTAGTGTGTACACACAAACCACACACACACACATTAATAACTTACACAGAAAAATGAGAAATGACCAGAAATTGAAAGAAACATGAGATGGAAGTGAAGAATTATCTACACACACATACGTACTTACACACACACACACACACACAGAGCTGTTCTGTGTATTCTGCTGAATACAGATCTCAGACAAGATGAGAAATTGATTCAAGAGCCTTTCCCAGACGTAGAAATACGCTGCCTCGGCAGCTTGGACTTTGGGGAAACCCTAGCGTATCTCTGTGTCTTGTTTCATCATCTGTGGGAAGGCACAGAGCAGTGCTAGACTCTTGCAGGTTGATACGTACAGGTGGAAAAATTGCTATGCAATGGTCTGCACGGTAGCTGGACACTGTGAGCACTGAGTCACCACCAGCCTTTACATTCAGGTGCGGTTCTAGGAGCCAGACAAGCCTGACACAGTCAGGAAACCCACACAGTAAGGGTTCGTTTCCTAGTGCTACTGTCAGGTGTCAGCCTTTAGTAAAAAGGACCTAGGAGTGGGCTTAGGTCACAGGGCGCATGCCCGGGAAGGGAGCCCAGTCCAGTCTGCTCATCCTGTCCCTCACTTCCCTACCATGGGGCGAGCAGCCTCCACCCCATGTGTCCAACACGATGTGCTGCCCACCACTGGCCCCAAAGCAATGCAGACAACAAGGGACAACCAACCACGGACTAGCACTTTCAAAGCTGTGAGCCAGAGCAAAGTTTTCCTCTTTTAAAATGATTATCTCAAGGCCCGTTACAACCACAAAAGCTAACAAAGTACTATCCCACTGAATTCTCACAAAAATTCCATGAGATACGTTATGGCCTCTCAGAAAATTCAGTAACTTGCCTGTAGTCACTCGGTATGGGGCAGAGCTGACACAATCCCGGCCACTTTAATGCTCTGGAACATTCAGCTGCAGCTGCTTCCCCGAAATAATATTTTTAAAAGCTCAGTATTTTCATTTAGAACAGCAGGAGTCAAGGCATTTTCTTCAGGAACTTTAATTCAGAGAAATAATTTACAAAGCTCATCAGTTCAATTTATCATATTAACAGAAAACTAAAAGGAGGAGAAAACACAGGTTCACCTCAGTAAGCACAGGTTTTCTGTTCATTTTCTTAATGGTGTCTTTACGTGGAAATGTTTAATGTTGAAGAAGCTTAATTTATTTATTTTGCCTTTCTAGTCAATTCTTTATTTATCCAACATTGAAAAATTTTGTCTGTTCCAAGTTTGCAACAGTGATTTCTTCTAGAAATTCTATGGGTTTGGCTCTGCTTTGAATGTGACTGTAAGCAGGTTGAAATAAAGCAACAAGTAAGGTTCAGTCTACACCTGCCGTGATCACTGAACCTGTCATGGGGAAAGTCTGAAGTCAGTTTTAGAATTTACACACAATATCACGTACTCATTTTGCTGTGAGTTAGAGGAGTTTGGATAAATGCATCCATGAGACATACGTCAAAAGAAAGTCTTGTGTTTGGAATTTATGGGAAGTTTTTTTAACTTATTGAAACAACCCAATTTTTAAAGTGAACGAAAGTTTCGAACATAAAGATTCACAAATAGTCAACGTGTTCATGAAAAAATGTAAAACCACATGGACTGATGTTTTGTCTTGTTCTGTGTTGTGTTTTGTTTTGTTTTGTTTTGTTGCTGGGAACTGAACCCATGACATACACTAAGCACGTGTTCTACCACTGAGTTACACTACCTACCAGCCTGGTGACATGGTTTTAGCAACTTGTTAGGAGAAAAAGCGTTTGACTCAAAGTCACTACGAACTTCATTCACAGCAAGGTTACATAATATCATAGACAAACTGTGTGATAAATTATGTGAGTAATCGTGCCTAACATAAGCTGAGGCAAGTTCTTTATGACATAGAGTACAAAGTGCTGATACAGTTGGTCCCAGCACAATTTATTGTTCTCCAAGCTTTGTTTCTGTCTGAAGTCCTGGTCTAGTACCCCCTTAAAAAATAAATTTCACATAAAGAATTATAAAGTGTGAATTATAACCCTGCCTTGCCACTCTTGCTTAAATTTTGGGCCTACGCTCTTAACTTCAGAGACCTCCATGAGATTAAAATTAGAAAAAAATATTTTTTAAAGGTCCATATACCATAATCAAAAATTAACTCAAAATCAATTAAAGACCTAAATATAAGAATTAAAACTATAAACCTTTTTAAAGAAATAGAGAAGATTCACTACCTTGGATTTGGCAATGATTTCTCGGACATGACACTAAATTGCAAATGACAAAAGGAAATAACAGATAAAGTGAATTTCATCGAAAATAAAAACTTGCTTGCATCAAAGACATTCAAATTCCACAGAGAAAGGGAGAATATTTGGAAATCATATATTCCATATTATTAGAATCTATAAAGAACTTATACAACTCCACAACAATAGAAAACAAACTAATTCAGAAATGAACAAAGAGCTTGATTAGTATTTCTCCAAAGAAGGGAGACAACGGCTGATAAACACATGAAACGGTGCTCGGCATCACTCGCCACTAGGGAAACGCCAAGCAAAACCACAGCGAGCACACATTAGGATGCTGTTATCAAAAAACAGAGGAAACAGGGACGTGGATAAACTGGAGCTCTTGTGCACTACTGGTAGGAATACAAAATGGTGCCACCACTGTGGAAAACAGTTTGGTGTTGAAATTTTAAACATAGAATGCTTACAAGACACACAGTTTCACTATTTGGTGTATTTTCAAAATAATTAAAAGCAAACATTCCAAATGGCTATTGGCACATCCATATTCATACCAGCATTATCCTCAGTGGTCCAAAAATGGTCAAGTGCCTATCCACAGATGAACAAATAAACTGCGGTACATGTGTACAACAGTAAGTCATAAAAAGGAAAGTAAGTCCAATACATGCTTCAGTGTAAATGAACCTTGAAAACCCTACGCTGATTGAAACAAACCAGATACAAAACACACATGCTCTATAAGCTCAAGGACAGGAGGGGCCTAGAGTCATCAAATTCATAGAGAGAACGTGGAATGATGTTTGCTGAGCGCAAGAGGGAGGGAGGTTTCAGCAGATACAAGAGCTCTGGAGAGGGATGGTGGTGATGGCTGTACAACAAACTGAATGCACTTACTGCCACTGACCTGTACATTTAAAAGTGGTTAAAATGGCAACTTTTGTGCTACGTACATTTTACAACAAGAAGTACAGTGATGAAGAAGAAAAAAAAGAACAAAGGAGTCCAGCCTATCTGTTGCAGTAGAGTGTAAGAGAGCATGAAACCAAGCCCAGTTTTCCTTGTGTTCCCTCTACACGCAGCTCCCCACCTACCACGGTGCAGCAGGTTCACAGAAACCATACCCTCCCCAGTGACCAGGCCAGGGCAGGAAGACTCGTCCACAACTAGGGGAAAGGGAGGCCTAACTTCCGGGGGGGATGGACTAAGGTTCCAGCAGGTAGCAGGCACAGCCCTGCACCCACTGACTCTTCGAAGAAGTATTTCCAACCTGTCGTGCCAAACCAGTGCTAGAAGCTCTCCACAATAAGTGAGCTTCCTAGATGAAGCTGAGATAATACATGGCATTTTTCTTGGCATTCGAGAATCATAATCAAAGCAAGCATGAATCCATATTTCAATCAATACGCATTTTCATAATTGATTCCAGCACTCACTGCCAAAGCAATGTCCTTGCCTTTGGATGAAAAGCCCAAACATAACAGATGCTTCTTTTCATTCTGCATATTATATGTAGCCGCTAACCAAAAATATATACTGTAAAGTAGTAAAACCACAATTACAAACAAAAAATCAGGACTAGGAAAATTCAATTAGAATACGATGTCATTTGGCAGGTGGGAGAGTAAACTTCCTATGTACGCTTCAGAAATCCCTGTACCGATGGTGGATCCGGCTACAAGTGGATGTAGAGAGCGTAACTGCTAAAGAACTTTTTCTGTGAGAAATTAAATCTAACCCTCACATGGAAGAAAGTTTCTCTGGGCACTCGCAGCAAACTAGCATGCTCCCATGGGCCTTCACACAGAGAACACCGCAAAACTGCTCGCCATGCCTTTCACAGTGCCAGCACAGCAAACGCCACGGGTTTAGAAACTGTTGCTTACGATATTATTGCTCATTTACAAGTCACTCGCATGGTACCAAAGCCCAACTTAATGAATTTCACTGCGAGCAGAGTAGTGTTGCCCAAAACAAGACATCTGAAAATCGTTCCCGCTAAGCTCACATTTGCTTATCTTTTGCCTGTTGTTTAAAGAAATGTTTTTAAATAAGCCAAGACAATAGTAAAAGAAACTGTCTTGCTCCACTTTTCTTGCAAATACTCTACTTCTGAGTTTCCCTTGAAGTGGCCCCTCGGCCCTGGATGAAGAGCCATAGCAGAGCGCAGTCAAAAATGCAGACAGACTGACTTGGTAGCAGAGATGAATCTCAAACCAGATGCGAGGTTTTATGCACGTTTCAGTAGATTTTACAATAGGCCCTGGGCGGCGAGTCAGGGTTTCCACTGGAAATGATGGCGCTCCTCCAGGGGTCGGTGTGATATTTTTTCCAGTAGTTACTAAGAACCAGCTACGTCTCTTTTCCAAGATTCTTTCTTCCTCAAGAAGAAAGAAAATGTTAGATGCATAGGAATTGGCCAATTCTCAATCCTTTAGGCTGCTCTAATTTTCCTTTGATTCCCAGTTTCTCACACCTGCCCAACAAGTTAGGGGAATTTAAACCCTGTAGACTTGCTGAACACATAAACTGTCTCACTCTTTTCAAAGTTCTGACAAGTTAGACACATTGCATGTGCAACATTTATGTAATTACAGCCTGTGAGTTCTAAGGTACACAAACAGGAACCTAAACTTACTGGAGTTACTCTTACAGCAGTGCAAGGCTACAGATTCATTCATTCAGTAAAAATGATACTAAGGGCTTAGTCCATACAGGCCTTGTGTTAGAACGCTTCATGTTAGACTGACATCAGTGAGATGCCGTCCCTGGCATTAAGTTTTCTATAGAGTATGCACATGGTGAGACACATAGTTCCAATGAGAGTTATCACACATTATTATTTCCTTGAATTTCTGGTATAGATTTCATTAGCGGCAAAAAGGATGAGTCAATTTTAACTGTCTTCAACAGCAGATGGTGAAGAAAACATAGCCTACTTATTCTACAGCAATGTTTCATAAATTCCAATCATTTAAGTATGTCATCATTTTTACATAACCACTTACTATGCATAGTGCACTATTACTTAACAACTTGCCTTAGATTGACTAAATTTCTTATCTACATATGTTTGTATGTATGTATGTATGGATCTATCTATCTATCTTAGATGGAGCTTTGCTATATAGCCCAAGTGACCTGGAAATCACAGTGCTCCTCCTGCCTCAGCCTCCTGAGCACTGGCATTACAGGTTTGCACTATCACACACAGTTTACCAAATTTTAATTTTAACTAATTTAAATCACTACTTCAAAAGAAAACCTTCCATTACCCAAAAAATGAACCTGCCGCAGTGTAATTTTATAAAAGTAAATATAAACATTTCCTTGAAAGATTTTAAAAACTGAAAAATGAATGCACTTAACAATAAATCTGGGCAATTTACACAAATACATAATGGGAAATACATTGCTCAGTGTGAAAGGGGGAATTGTTTATAAGCCACAGGCTTGTTTTTGTTGTTGTTTTTGTTTTTCTATAATTGCCACTGATACTCAAACTTACACTTTGTCATATCTTTTCATCTATTTTTTAAAATTTCTCATCTATAATGGATTCAAAAGGATAAAACAATTGACCCACAGACTGCAACCACAGCACACCTCACCCACAGAAGCCAGCTTTCCCCTTTGGGCTATTCCAGCGGGACACACGTTCTTCAGACAGAGCCCCTGCCCTCGTCTCTGCATCCCAAGGGCAGAGTCTGCACTCTCATCTGAAGTGTGAAATGATAAGCTTCTTTCCGGTACAGCCACCTGCTATGATTGTCCTTATCCGTGTCGTGGAGCATTTCCAGCTAGGTTACAGGAAGCCAAGGGCCAGCTCCTGACTATATAACTCCACCCGCAGGTGACAGAGGGAGAGAGCGGAGTGTCCTGAGATCTGTGGTGGCAGTCCCACTGCTGAGTGAGAGTTCCAGAGTACACTTGCACAACCCCCATGGCAGAGGTCAGTCCCTGCATTTGGCCCTTGATGCAGTCAACAGACATCGTAGGCATGAGACAGATGAGATTACTCCACTAGTATAAGACAGAATGTTTACAAGAAACTGTTACATTTTTTTGCAAATAGGAGTATACACTAAAATAATGACAAGAGGTAGAGAAACTACCTGAACTGGTAACATAATTGCTTATTATTATCATCAACTTATATGTACTGACCATAACTGTGTGCATTACACGTTTATGTAACCATCAGCACAGTGATTTGGTTTACAAAGAAAAGTAATAATATGTTGGGCTACTTGACATCAGCTGCAATGTCACTAGGTGACAGGAATTTTTCAGCTACATTTTGAATGCTACATGTGTCCATCAGTGACTCCACACGTCACTGTTTTCTTATGCTTGACTATAGATCTTTGCATTCCGCACTTCTACTGAGAAGTAGTGTAGCCATAGTATATGAATTGCTGCATGCATAGTACATCAAGCAAACTCCAATTTTCAGTATGGCCTCTGCTGATTCAGTAGGTGCTGACCCCCCCACCCCATGACCACCCTGAAGGTGAATCTCCGGGAGAAGGTTGGATGCATGCCTACCAGACAGGTCTTGATGGGAATGTCCAGCACCTGGGTTGGTGGGCAGAGAAGTCAAAAGTGAAACTTGCGAGTTATCCTCACATTTACAAGGGAAGACTTAAGGAAGTGAACCCAAGTAAACTGACCTCAAAGTTCTGCTAACAGCACCAGGAACCAAGGATACCACAGTTTAAACTACTTCAGTCCCACACTCACATTTCTCTTGTGAGTTCTTATCAGAGGCACAAGAATGCTTGCCACTTCCAAAGCACGCAGCCCAATCCTCCAGCTCATGTCATCTACTAACGTCCAGAACGGACGCTGTGTGCTCTGCCCAGGATGACAGGAGGAAACCTTGGCGCAACCAGGGTCTAATAAACACCCGAGCCAGAGCGACAGAGATACGGGTAAAATCCACGTTAAGAAGCTTCGTACTGGCTCAAAACAGAATGACAACCATAATTTTTGACCACACAACCTCTACCTCAAGAGAAAAACATATGACTTTGAGGAGTAGCATATTCTTTTGATTGAAACTTTCACTTTTTCAAAAGCATCATCAAATCTGATACCTTCAATCATTCCTCTCCTCCCCAGGTCTCCCAGAGCCATCTACTATTCTCAGGATTTTCATTCCCACTGTTCCAAGGCTAAATAATCTACAGAATAAAATTGAGTCAGAAAACAAGGTGAGGGATGAGAGGAGCAGGCTAAAGCAGAGGGGCCACTCAACAACCTGGGCTGCCGAGTATTCTGGGGTCTCACAGTGAGTCAGCTACTTAGCCCCTCATCAGGGGCTCCAATATTGCTTTTTGTAATTCTCCTCCAGAAAAGCATAATCCCCCCACACACAAGATAAAGTCCAAATATCCAACTGCCTTCTGGGCATCTCTGCAGAGGTAAAGAAGGATTTGGGAGAAGACAAGCTGCTGTCTTCTCTTTAATCATCTTCAAGATTCCTGAAGACGTCAGATGTTCCACCAACTTACCAACAGCAACTTGTGTTGAGTGAGCTTGTTGCAGAGTCACCCTATGGCGAGACCTTGCCGCTTGCCAGCAGGGGAGTCTTCCCTGTCGGTAATGGGTATAAAGCTCTCGGTGACTAACAGGAGCACAGGAGACTCGGGATAGGCACTGCTGGCTGGATGTGAGCTAGCATGCTTTCTCCTCTGGAAGAACTGTCTTCTGTGCTGTGCTTTAGATGCAATGTTTTTTTGCAAGTTTGGACTATGGAGGATAATGAAATTAACTGGGAAATAGAAATCTCATATTAAAAGTGACTTACTCTTTTACTAAAAGAAACCACAATTCTGTGATTTCAATTACATGTTTGCACCATGTTGAGGGCAGAAATACTTCTCTTCTTTTGAAATGAAGAGTGGATGTGACATACATGCACCATATGGAAGAAGTCCACTTGGTAGAGGGACTTTGGTTACAACTCAGTTCTGTCCAGCGCCCTCGGTGCCCATTAAATAGCAGTTAAATTTCGTCTTCTGTTGAATTCTCAAATCAGGTCATGGTCCCCATTCTAAAGACACTCAAGTACCACTCACGTGACCTTGACATGCTAGTTGTTAATGTCTCGGCCTCTGCAGTGACAGGAAGATAAGACCATGTCAGGCATCTGGTTTCCGGGTGCAGGGCATTCCTAAGCCATCGACCTGGAACACTGTGAACAAGTTTGTCCACGTAATTTCCAAAAGAAGGACATTCCACCTCCTAAAGAGGGAGCAAGGGGACAGACCACTTTATCAGGCGTCTTTGAAACACGGCTCAGTTAAACCTAGCAGGGACCTCGGATTTTCGGGGCATTTGTGAAGCACTGCGTGTTAACTGCATCACTTTTTGTCAGCTCTGTCACTGACTTTCTTACAGGAGTATCCTGGACAAGACATGGGTGTGAAACCAGAGTTCAGGAACTTTACATGAATATCAATAATACACATTTTAAGTTCATATGTTTATTTTCATGACAGATATTTTCATTTCAAATAAGATCTTTATCTATACTAGCAAGATACTCCCTCTGCTTCCTTTGAAGAATATTAGGAAGAAAGGAGTAACAGATGACCTGTATTCTCAGTTCCTTAGAGAAAGACACTGTAAAACATGTCGCATTATATCAAGTGTGTCTTGGGCAACATCTCCTAGTGTCTTTCTCTGCTCCTTAGGACCCTCTATTCTGGCAAAAGACAGTAGTATTTCCACTTCCTGTGATGCCTACAGTCAACGTTTACCTGAGAATCTACAATACACAGATTCTGGGGAAGAAGCAAGTAGAACACAGAGACACACTAGTTTTTCTCACAGAGTAAGATAAGTGTTCTATATGAAGTATCTGAAAGTTTATGGTCATAAGAAAGATAAAGAGAACAAAATCATCAAAAGCAGCAATGTGCATGTAACAATTATCTGGCCAGCTAAGTACTAGTCATTGCCCTAAATGTCCCTCATTCATTCAACTTTGTTGATAACATTTTGTCATATATTTGGAATTCTACTTTACTGAGTGCTCATTGAGTATAGTGCAGTCACTGTTAAGTATATCTTTTCAAAGATTCTTGAAGAATGTATCACCTCTCATAATAATTTGTAGTTTTATAACATGTAGGAGATATTAGAAATCATCTGAACTTCTGTTTCCTACAGCATATACTAAAATACATATTTGATATGCATTTGCCCAGTTCTCACTGAGGAAGACAACTGGGATATTATTAATGAAGAAAATAATGTCACATTTTATAATCTGTAACAGAGGAAACAACTGCCTCTATCAAGCAAAGATGGCTGTCATTTTCATATAGATGATAAACTGTAATTAAAGAGGAACAGTGGCCAGGAGAAGCTCGGCTGATTCCAGGAAGCACATATAAGACTTCTCTCAATTCGATTTCACAAATGTGCATAGTGTTTCTACAAAGTGAACAATACACTGGTCTAGGGAGATGTCATGGTCTCTAAAATGAAGATGCTCATATCTAATGAGAAATCACGGTTGAAATAATGATGGACAGAATTTGTGTGTCCTAAAAAGTGTGTACAAGAAACCAAACATGCCTTTACCTGGGAACTGGAAGAAGGCAGAGTAAAGGAAAGAGTATTTGAGTTGTAATTCAATGAGTAAAATCACTAGGTTATCAAGGAAGAGGCCAGAGCAGAGTATTTGAGGCAGAGGAAATATGCAGTATGTCAATCAGCTTTCCATCTGTAAGAAGGACCTGAGACATACCAATAAAAAGAGAACATTTTTGTCCATAGCTTTTGAGGTTCCAGTTCAGGTTGGGAGTGAATCCATTGCTTGAAGACTCTAGCAGGAACTGGTGGGGGTAGCAAACTGTTCACTCACGGCTGGGAATGAAAAGGAAAGAGAAAGAGACCGGCATCCACAGTCCCTTCCAGGATGTGGCCCAGTGACTTAGAGCTTAAGCTTCCCACTAGGCCTCCCTTCCTAACCTCCAGCATCTTTCCAGGAGTAGCACGCTGAGGACCAAGACTTTCAGCTGGGGCCTCCAGGGTCCACAGCTCCCGAAAGCACAGTCTCGACAGTCCCCCACGATGCTGCTGCTGGTTGAACATCTACTGCCCACATACCCAGAGCCCTGCTGTTAAGTGTTCTCCGGCTTCTCTCTCAAAATGACTCTTACAGATAGGTTAAGCCCCCACTTTACGGACAAGAAAGTTGTGATCAGAGGAGTTGCTGAAGGCAACAGCTAATAGGCAGTCAGAACAGGGTCTGTACTGAGGTCTCTCTCCTATTGTGTGATTGGGGAGTTCAGCTGAACAGCATCAAACATCTCTCAAAATATACTGAGGTCTGTACATTTCTTTTTCATGCTAAAAGTGGTCTTCATTCATAAATATAGATAAATAATTATGTATATGAATGAGTGGATAAGATGGTAGGGAGGAAACAATGAAAGAGAGAGGGAGGGGATGGAGGGAAGGAGAAAGAGGAGAGAAAAAAGGTAGGAGGGGATTTGAAATGTGTAAATCGAAGTGTACTTTACATGAAATAAGATGCACATAACCTCTAGAGCTGTGCAGCTGACCTGTTATCCATGGAAACAATACCTTCATAGACTTCCACTGGATTCCTAAAACCATGGATAAAACTTTACATTTTTTAACCTATCATAAAGTTTAATTTATAACTTAGGTACATTAGAAGATAAACTTCAATACTACCAATGAAATCAAACAATTGTTAACAATATAGTGTAAAAAAGATTATTTAAAACTTATGAATTGCTTATCTCTGGAATTGTCCAGTAATATTTCTGAGCTGTGATTGATGTGGGTTACTGAAACCCCCAGTGAAGAGGGAATACTGTGCACACCAATGTCACTGCTATCCCAGCACACACAGAGACTTCCGTCCCTGGGAAGTCCCTTCATGCCCGTGCGAGTGAGCCCCTCCTCTAGCACAGCCACTTTCTGGCGTCACGGCAGCTGCTTTTCCTGTTCTTCAAGGACATATAAATAGAACCTTACAGCAGATCCTCGGTCTCTGACACATTTTGCTCAACGTAACATCTCTGAAACTCATTCCCATCTCTGACTCTATTGGTAGCTTTTTTCCCTTGCAGAGTGGCTCTGTGTCTACTGTGTAAGACACCCCAGTTTGGTTATTTATCTCTTTGGTGTGCACAGACATTCAAGTTGTGTCCAAATTGAGGGCTTTATGGATACGGCCACTGTAAATCTTTTTATAGAGGCACACTGTGGCATGTGTTTTGATTTCCTTTCCATAAATCCCCAGAATGAGACTTCTGGATCACATGGGAGGTAGATATTTAGGTTAGTAAGAAAGTGCGAGATTTCCAAAGTCTCTGTACCATTTCACAATCCCTCCATGTACAAAAGTTCGGCTGGTTCATATTCTTGTCAGCATCAATGTTAACAATCTCTTGATTTTAGCTCTTCTAGGTGTGTGCAAAGTGGTATCTCACTGTGATTTAATATGCATTTTCTTTATGACTAGGGATTAATGAGTAACTCTTTCAAGTAAGCATTGCTCATTCTGATATTCTTGTTGTCTTTTAAAGTCTTTTCAAACACCTTGTCCATTGTTACTAGCTTGTTTTTCTTCTCACTGACTTGTGGGAAATATATATATATTTCCTCCTGTCTCAGCTCCCCTAGTGCTAGGATTACAGGCATGCACCACCATGCCTGGCTACTTATAGGAAATCATTCCATCTTCTGGATACAGCATTCTTTTCAAATATTGTATTTGTATTTCAAAGATTTTTTCTGGTCTATGACTTTAATAGTTCCTTCAGGAGCTCAAATTTATCATTTTGATGAAGCCAAACTTTTTGTTTTTCTAGTTTAATGAATTCCATGTTGCATTTAATTTCCTATCAGCTTAATCAGAAGCCCTGTATAACTTATACAGTCTTATTATGACTGATCTTATTTGAATCTGGTTTGTTAGAGTGCTATCTTGTATTGAGTGATTTTATTCAAATCTGTTATGATGGATGGCATCAAGTCTAAGAGTATAGGCAACTACCTGAAGATGACAAGTTTATAAGATACCCACTCTGGTTTGATTATTGCCTGCTTTTGAATCTTATAATATCTCCAATGCTTTGCTTTTATTAATGTTGTTATATACTGCTGAGACATCATGGTAACCATTGTAGATCACCTTGTATTGTGGTTTTATGTGACTTTTTGCTTCATGCTTTTCTAGGAATTGTTTTGTTTTGTCTTGCTTTGTTTTGTTTTTCCCTCTAATACAGAAAGGATAGATATACATGTAGAGACTCATGCATGTGTAGAGCTTATAAACAGTTTACAAGAACCAACTATATAACACATGTTTAAATGAACAACTATTTTCAAGAAAAAGAGACACTACAATACCCAGTGCTGATTCCGTAATGTCATGATGTGAAATCCAGCAATACTATCATTCTTTGTCCAAAGTGGCTTTAGCTTGTTTTGTTTTAAGTTCAACACACATAAAGGTATGCACAGCTGTTTTGAAGAGAATGAAAGACACTATGACAGCCATTCTCAGCTTCCCTATTGTCTGGTCTTGAAGACCTGAAACTCCCTCCTTGTCCTGCTTAGATCAGTTCCATACTATGTTGTTTCATGTGAATTCCCTGTATGTGACAATATGGACAACTATTTGGAAGAAAACAAGAGTCAATATGATAGAGAGTGAATATCTTCGATTGTCTAGCTTTGAAATTTATGTCTTTTACATTGCTTTCTTGTGACCCACTTGGTTCTGATTTGTTGTGTTTCATTTTACCCTTTTCATATAATTGCATGTATATTTGAGTGGGTAAGATGGATGACCATATTGCTGTTTTTGTCAGATCGTGGAGCAGAGCTGTTAACAGTCTCACTGTTTGAATGTCTACTTTGCATGTTTTAATTTTGTAATTTGAACAACTATTTCAAGATGTCAGTATATAATTTGTCAAGTAATGATTTCTTAGTGGGGTTTTCTTTTTTTTTGGTTCTTTTCCTTTTTTCCTTGGACTTCTGTATTGTTGCTACCGTTTATTTTGTTTTGTTTGTTTTTTTTTTCTCTTTAAATAAAATTTTTAAAAAAATTTTAAAAAAAGAAACATTTTCCTTCTTATTTAGGTGAGACAGTTATGGCTTTTGGGATTATTTCTATGATCTATCTAGGATAAATTTTAGTTTACTGTGTACAATTTGTTTTTTTCTCATGCAACTAGACACTTATTTCCATACCATTTCATGAAAGACTCTCCTTTCCCCACTGAAGTGCTTTGCCATCTTTTAGAAAAACCAATTTAGCATATCTATTTGGTTCTAATTCTGATCTTGCTACTCTGTTTCGTACACTCATTTACTTATCTATATCTGAATACAACACTGACTTTTAACTGGCCTTTATAGTGTGTCTTCAAATCCAAAAGTATAATTCTTCCAATGTGGCTTTTCCTATTTGATACTGCTCTGATTAAGTCGAAACCTTTTGCATTCCTATATAAATTTTAGAACTAGTTTACTAATTTGGTCAAATTTTATAGAAAAAGCTTTTCTGTAAAACTATAGAAATGTTTAATGTACTCAATCTCTTAAGTAACTTGAAGTACATAGACATTTTAACAGTACGGGTTGTCTAACCCATAAAAATGGTACATATTTCCGTTTGCTTCTTTTTAAATTGTTATAAGCAATAATTTAGTTTTCGATAGTGCTCTTAACTGTTTTTATTACTTTTATTCCCAGAATGTAATGCTTTTGATGCTATTATCAAAGGCATATTTAAATTTTTAGTTTCTAATTATTCATGGAAGGTGTGCAATGTAAACAATTTTTTATGTTGACCTTCATGCCACAGCTTTCTTAAGTTTATTGATCAATTTTAG